>SKCR01053380.1:0-45641 GCA_019454045.1 Zanthoxylum bungeanum | reverse complement strand
CAATTTTATTTGGTTGACACAGTTAATACGTTACCTCATATTATATGAGAAAGTAATTTAAATATAGAATAATTATCGACAAAACCATATCACCACCTCCTTTATGGATGATTTTACATGTTCTGCCATTCTGGCATAATTGAGTATCTATTTGGACTAGTTATAGACAAACTGTATTACCACATTTATGTATGATTTTATATGTTTTGGCATAATTAAATTCTAAAATAAATTAACTGAGTAATAATGTCAATTTATATATTATAAAAAGTAAGATTTATCTATATTCGAAATATCAAAAGTGGATTCTCTAGCCTCAATATTTTAATTTATTATTGCATTCTAATTTAAAAATTACACATCACTTCAATCAATTCAGTTTTTATTTTGTTACTCAGATTGTTCTTTTATTTTACTAAATTTATTCCCTGTGAATCGACATCTGACTTATCGGTTTAGTTTATTACTTCAATAATCTTATACTTGAGAGTAAAAAAAACCAATTTGTAAGTATGTTATTATGCAATAATGATGACAAAGCTTTAGTGCACATGATAAACAGATAGGGGGATGAAGGGCATCATTATCTAAGTCTTCTTTCAAGGGTAACCAGACCTCACTTTTCTATATAATCAATATAGAATAAGTAGCCGAAGAGATACAATTATAAATGATTTTACTCCAATGAATGGAAAACCCACAGCTTCGCTAGGACCTTATCCACAAAATCTCATTTCACTTTGTCATACGTCTTACTAATGTCAAGCTTCAGGGCTACTATAGGAGCAAAGCGGGGTTTACCGTTATATCTATGACTTTGGCGACCACTAATGTTGGGCTCACAACCCGTAGAAAGTACGAATAGTCCCGCGAAGGACTAACAGATGAATAAGGGAGTCCCCACCCGTAATAAGGGATGTTCACGGGTCGGGTCAAATTTTTTGAAATTTTGTGAGACCCGATCGGGTCGGGTCACGTGGAGGTGAAATCCGATCGGGTTCGGGTCGGTAAAAAAAATATAAGTTTTTAATGAATTAATTATTTTGAAATATAAATATTAGTTTTTTTATTTCCCGGATATTATCATATATATAAAATTTTAATACTACGAAAGTAATAAATAAATGATATAATAGTAATTTTTTAAAAAAAATAATAAAAATATTATAGGGTCGGGTCGTGTTTTAGTATCAAACCCGTTGTCCAACCCGAAAATTTCGGGTCGGGTGGAATTTTTGTTATTTTTTTAAAAATCTGCGTGGGTCGGGTCGCGGGTTCACCCGACCCTATTGAACACCCGTACCCATAACGATACACCGAGAATGATTTACGGTCGCAATACACCACTTGCAAGATCTGACCTTAAACCTGTTTGGGTTCGGAATAGTCACTTACCGATGCCGATATAATATTGACGTTTAAAAGATGTATCCTCACATCTTATAATGCAGTCATATGAATTAACAATTCAAAATAGCATATAAGACGTAAACATTTATTAAAATACGGCAAGAAAATAAGGTTTGAATGCATAAATATATTACAACAATAATGAGATAACATTTAATATAGTTCAAAGCATGCCTCAAATGAGCTTGGCCTCAAAGAGCCCTGGCCAGACATGGCCATGGTCAGCCAGATATAATGTTAAATATTCGACTTGACTTACGAAAGTATGGTCAGAGATATTGCGTAGCCCAAAAACGCATAATCACAATAACAGTAGGTAAAATAACATTGCAGCATGATTACATAAATAAAATGGCATAATCAATAGTAAGTGACCGTATGGCTAAATAACTAAACATGCACAAAAGGATAAATCTAGACAGCAATGAGGTAACAAGAACATGCATGAAATAAGTAATGACAATGTAGTAAAAAATACTAATACAAGCATGTGAACTGAACATGTCAAAATACATATCTTTCCGGCTTGGTTTCGAAGAATTCAGGCCGGATAAAAAAATTTATCACTTAAAGTCTGGAAATGTTCATCAATATCTGGCCGGATGTATGATGAGTCCGGTCGGATATCCCTAATGGATTATAAAGTAAACAAGATGATGAACAATAAAAATGAAAAAAATAATCATTTTACACTTATAGTTTCATTAATCCCCTTAATTAAACATATTTGTTAAATAATAATTATATTTATGTTTATTGTGCTTTTTAAATTTCATGTAGGCAAAATAATACTTTGGATGCATATATAGAAAAATGGACTTGATAATTGGATTTTGGAAGCCATGAATTAAATAGGGCGTTCTAACAGTGCACAATTTCGGAAATTATAACTTTGCGTAATTTTTGTATTTTTGCCATAACTTGTTACTACAAAAACAAAATAAGGTGATATCAATTCCAGATGAAAGAAGACTCAAAGATCTACAATTTTTAAGTTCACAAGATTTTCTAATTTTGAGGTTTTCAAGGTCGAAATTGATGAAAAATACAAAGCGTGTTATGTGTAATTATTAAAGTCATGGTGGAGAAAATGATAAAGAAAATAGTGGAGAAAGTTTGTAAAATTTCCTATACAAATAAGAGATGTTCAGCACCTCATTTCCTCGTTAAATTTTCACAGTTCTCTCTGATACTTTGTCGGATAAGCTCTTGTGTTGTATTTTTTTTTTTAATTTTTTCTCTCATTAATAAAATTATGATTGTTTTTATTTATATATTGTCTGCTAATTTTTATCATGGTTGGGGTAAATGGTGAAACTCTTGATATGAAAAAATATGTAATTTTATTTATATTATATTTTATAAATTGTGATAATTTTCCAAATAAAATTCATACTCTTTCTAGTTTATTTAAGACTATTGACTAGCTGTAGACAACCCTCGATTGACACAAATAATACTTGAATCCCATAAATGAGATAGAGTGGACTATTAAATATCTGGATTAATTATAGACAATACGATACCGCCTATATGACTGGTTTTATATATTTGGCATAATTGAGTACCTTGGCAGAACTTGTTATAGACAAATATTATCACCGTCTTTATGGTTGATTTTATATGTTTTGGCATATCTAGTACATTGGCATGACTAATTATCGACATGACAAATTACATATGTTGGCATAATTAATACATGGTAATTATGAAATAAATTGATTGAGAAATAATTATAATTTATATTATATAAAAAGTAAAAATTATTTTATATTTGAAATATTAAGAGTGGATCCCCTAACCCTAATATTTTATTTTATTAGTTGAATTATTATGTTATCTTATAAATTTATTTTATGTGAATTGACCCTGTACTTATTAGGTTATTTTATTACTTCGACACATTATACTTGAGAGTAAATATCCACTTTTTAAGCATGTCTAGTTTTAGGTGTCGTTGTCGGGGAATACAATTTAATAGATAGAGTAATAATTTAACATTATTTTATTTTTTATTACTTTTGTGTTGTTTTGTGTGTTTAAAAAAAATTATATTTTTTTTGTTATTTTGTGTATTTTTATTTTTTAAAAAACCATCATTTCGCTAAATTATAGTATCGATAATCTGACTTTAAAAGACATTGTTTGTCGATTTTTAAGAAAATTGTATGAGAAGCATATCATCGACCTATATAGGACGTTCAAGCTGTTACTGGACGTAAAATCAGAGGAAGATGTGAGCCACAATCACAACTACATTTTAATTTACTATTTTATTTTTTAGCTATAATCTTTCTTTTTAGTAGTTGTGTTGTAGATTCAATTGTCAATACCACACAAATTAGGTGATGTATTCTAAATTCTACTTATTCTTATTCAGACATTGAGGAACATGTCTCAATTTAGTTGGAGGAATGGATAGTTGACTAAAATACTTTTTTTTTTTTTTATTTTGTGTGTAAAAAAATAAATTTTTTTTTTGTTTTCAAAATAATTCGTAACAAGTTATTTTTTTCCTTCTTTTGAATCATTTAAATTTGTAAATTATCCATAATATTGATTAAATTTGATATTCATAAGCTCATTTGACATTTATTATCAACATACTCGGTAACATATGATCATGGGTTGTAAGTGAAAATTTTATAATATTTAGTTCTATAGTTTGCTGGAGATAGCACCTAAAGGCAGTGGACTTTGTGTTTTTATTCAAACAAAAAATCTAATCATGCGCTTACTTAATAACCAGACATATTGCATCGGTAAGCAGTGATTATTTGCGTAAAGCGGTAGAACTTGGGTTTGTAAAAAAAAAGAAAAAAAAGTGTGAATAAGCTCGATTTTGTAGCTTCTCTAACTCGAGCAATTAAGTCTGTAGGGGTATTTTAACATTTAGTACTCTAAGGCCAATTGGTCTGGGAGTCACTGACCCAAAGCTCGTTACATGGGTTAAAGAGAAAGCTTAAGGAAATCAAACTCTTTTTATTTTTAATATGTGATATCCGAGCAATTAAGTTCGTAGGGGTGTCTTAACGCCTAGTGCCCTAAATCCAACTGTTTGATAGTCATTGTCCCAAAGCTCGTTATAAGGATTGAAGATGTATTACTTTTAAAAATATATCTATTTTTATATTTATAAATAAACTTTCATTACCAAAGAATGTGAACTATAATATAATTATATGACAAAAATATTATTATCTTTTCAACGAGACCTGTGAATATTGTGGGCACAATGAATTGATTAATACCTTATTTTTATGAGAGTGTGGAAAAAAGGTAAAATGTACTATAGAATTTACTTGTTTTAACATTTAGAAAGAAAGAAAAGAATTTGTCTTTTTAAAACTTTTTCGCTTAAATTACTATAAACTAGTAATAAGCTGGTTGGGAGTGTGATCAACACTAAAAAATGTACATTTATTAAAAGAAATTTAATTATTTTACACTTATAGTTTTATTAATCCCCTTAATTAACCACATTTATTAAATAATAATTATATTATGTTTATTGTGCTTTTTATATTTTATGTGGGTGAAATAAAATTTTGGATGCATATCTAGAGAAATGGACTTGATAATTGGATTTTGAAGACCAGAAATTTAATAGGGCGTTCTAACAGTGTACAATTTCGGAAATTATAGTTTTGTGCAATTTTCTTATTTTGGCCATAACTTATTACTCCAATATCAGAATAAAATTATTTCAGTTCCAAAAGAAAGAAGACTCAATATCTATAACTTTGAAGTTCACAAAATTTTTGAATTATGAGGTTTTCAAGGACGAAATTGATGAAAAATCCAAAGTGTGTTATGTGTAATTATTAAAGACATTAAAAAAAATGGAAAATGACAATTTACAATTTGGTGGAGAGAATGGTGGAGGAAATGGTGGAGAAAATAGTAGAGAATGTTTGTAAAATTTCCTCTATAAATAAGAGATGTTCAACACCTTATTTCCTCAGCAAATTTCCACAGGTCTCTCTGAAATTTTTTGGGATATGCTATTGTTTGTATTTTTTTGTTTGTAATTTATTTGTCTATTATTAATAAAATTATAAGTGTTTTTATTTACATATTGTTCTGCTAATTTTTATTATGCTTGGGTAAATGGTGAAACTATTAGTATGCAAATTTATGTAATTTTTATTTATATTATATTTTATAAATTGTGATAATTTCCCAAATAAAATTCATACTCTTTCTAGTTTATTTAGAACTCTTGACTAGCTGTAGACAACTCTCGATTGACACATATAATACTTGAATCTCATAAATGAGAGAGAGTGGACTATAAAATATATGGATTAATTATAGACAATACGGTACCGCCTATATGACTAGTTATATATATTTGACATAATTGAACACATTGGCATGATTTGTTATAGATAAATGTTAGCACCGCCTTTATGGCTAGTTTTGTATATTTTGACATATTTAGTACCTTGGCAGGACTAATTATCGACATGACGAATTACATATATTAGCATAATTAATACCTGATAATTATGAAATAAAATGATTGAGAAATATTTATAATTTATATTTAATAAAAAGTAATTTTTTTTAATATTTGAAATATCATAGTGGATCCTCTAACCATAGTATTTTATTAGTTGAATTATTATTTTATCCTATTAAATTTATTCTATGTGGATCGACCCTGGACTTACTGAGTTATTTTATTACTTCGACACTCTAATACTTGGGAGTAAAGAACCACTTTTTAAGCGTGTTACAAGAACATGCATACATGTAAAAGAAAGAACATGCATGACAATAAACTAAATAATGGTGTGAACAATTGCATATGTATTATTATTTAATGACAAACCGAAAGCAAATATGAAGCAATGAAATATTAAATCAGTGATGTGGCCTGATATTGTCATCATTTGGTCGGAAGGGTATGTATGTCCGGTCGGATGTGTATCATGTCCGATCAGAGATACTGTGTCTAAACATAATCTTCAAAAATGCATAGAAATTAAAGGAGGCCCTAAGGTCGTACCTTTTTTCGGATTGTTGCTCAGAAAACATCCTTTGATCGTTGGGTTGATGCTGTATTCGTACCAGGTTGAAGGGAACTCCAATGATTGGTGTTGTTTTATGTCCGTTTCTCTCTCAATTATTTTTAGAGGTTTTTAGCAAGGCCTCTTTTTATATAGATCCCAACCAGTCTCCCCTAAGAATGTTGAACCTTTTTTTTTTTCTTTTTATATAGAAAATGGAAGGGGTTGAGAATGTAAGGAGGAGACATAAAACATTATTCTTCTCCAGTGATTACTAATATGTTGTGTCAGTTATAACTCGAGATATATTTGGCCGGATATACATTTTGTGATATTCATTTGGCTGGGCATAATTATGCCCGTGATTACAGTAACTGAAGATGTGCATAATTATTATCAACTTCGTATTCCGATCTCCCTCTCTGAGACATGCTACTCTAGACCTTTGACGCATGACCATAGATGCCTGTAAATCTCCACTTCAACCCCCACTGCTCGTGATGACAGAATCTATTTGATGCCAACTGTATGACTTAATCGAAAGCTCTGTCTCCTGCTTCCATATCAAAGCTGTTGTTCCTAAGTGCTATCAAACGAAATTTAAAATGCATCAACCAGATTTACTATTATGCCAATATTCAACATTAAATCATAAACCTTAGTAAATAAGAAAAACCTGGAAAATATTGAAGATAATGAACAACGAAATCCAAGTCGATATGTCTTTGTCCTTAAGAACTTATTAGCCCCCGCCTCGATGCTATACGAGTGCTATGTGGCTAATTTTCTTTAGGATTCCTTGGATGCTTCTAGTTGAATGGACACTCCTTTAACAAGATCTTGAACTATGAAGAATGGTGGAAACTCTCTATTGACTCTAAAAAATGACTTTCTTAGACCATGGACACTTATGATTTTCTGGATGTTAAGGAAAGAACATAAGACTCCTTTATAGAGGCATGGAAGGGTGCATTTAATGACACCCTTTGGGTTTGGGGTGTAACACTCCTAAGGGTTATCCTTCCATGTATTTTTTGGAGCCTAAATGTGTGTTCTTCCAAATTTAGAGGACATGTCCCTACATGTTTGTGTCATTCTCATAGGGCACTACCCAAAGGACATGACCCTCATTCATCCATACTATATATTTAGAGAATTTACAATAAAAGCCACCCCTCCACTCCTGCCTCTACAACCAACAGCTCACCCATGCTCGTACCCCATTCTACTTCTAACTCTGTCCAACATATTAAACAAAATAATTTCATATTATAAGTTTATATTTAGTTGGGGTTTGATATAGTGTTGTAATGGTGGAAATTAGATAATATCATTTATGTTTAATACAACTATACATGTCATATTTTTATTATTCAGCATCCATACCTCTATGTTCGATTCATGAGGAGCAGAGCAGCTCTGGTGCTTTAGAAGTTATATCATCTTTCCATATTTAAATTTCAAAGACCACTAATAGATTTAAGCTAATTGGTTTTCTTAAAGTGTTGAAGGCTAAAATGAACTGGAATGCCATGGACAGCTGGTGGGGAAACCACGTAACCTTGAGAACACTGTATCTCCTGTTTCTGGGTCAGCTTATTTCCTTTATAGTTGCGCTCATCTGCTTCACTTCTTCTTTTATTTCAAATCTGGGTATGAATGATTCAATATTCTACATCAGTTCCTTTTAATTTGTGCCATTTTTGGATTATGCAATATTATTGTTTTTCCTTGCTCTGTGTGTAGGTGTTGATGCGCCTGTTACTCAGTCATTTTGCTCATACTTTTCTTTGACTTTGGTTTATGGTGGTATATTTCTGTGTAGGCGCCAAAGACTTCGGGTAACATAGCATATTGAGAATTGATTTTCTTGATCACGGATTATACATAGCATATTGATTTTCTTCAATACCAATACATTTTGTGATGTTTGCAGGTTGCCTGGTATTGGTATCTACTGTTAGGTTTTGTTGACGTTCAAGCAAATTTTCTTGGTTAGATTAAATAATTAATAGTTGTTATGCTTATGCCTTCTAGATTTACTCACAAGTTTACTGTAATTTCCAGAATCAATCTTAATTAATATCACTGTGCTTGATTGATGCAGTAAATAAAGCCTTCCAGTTCTCATCTGTTACAAGTGTGACGTTATTGGACGGCATCATAATAGCATGGGCAATAATATTCACATGGTTGTTTCTTGGCACTCGATATTCTCCATGGCAATTCTTCGGTGCAGCCATCAGTATCCTGGGACTTGGTGTCTTGCTCCTCTCTGATTCCGGCGTGGGAGGTGGTGGTGGAGGTGACATTTCCTTTTCCACCTGTCATGTTCTGTTTGTTTATTAGTAGTTTTTAATTGTTGATCCTGTAAATTATGATGTGCTATGTCTGCTATAAGTAGTTACGTAGGCATTATTAATTTGCTGTCAGGTGGTTCAAGACCTCTCCTGGGAGATGTACTTGTCATTGTTGGGACCATTTTCTTTGCCATGAGTAATGTTGGTGAGGTTGGTTAATCCCATTGTTTTATTTTACACATTCTACCCTGTCCTATTTTGAGTCTCTTCTCTTACTCATACCGGATGCCTCAAATGCAGGAATTTTGTGTAAAGCAAATAGATCGCGTTGAAGTGGTCTGCATGATTGGTGTTAATGGACTGCTAGTGAGCGCAATTCAATTGTATCCTTTTCCAGTTGGCAATGTGATCACAAACACAAACAGATTATTCATTTGTGCACAGATCTTTAAGTTTCTGCTCCTTGTTTGTTTAATTTTTAATCTGTTTTTCAATTTAGCTTTGGAGACATATTGCTTTAATTCCATAACCTTCTGGTAGATCTATTCTAGAGCTTAAGAGTCTGGAATCAGTCAAGTGGTCAACAAATATTGTGAGTTCTGTTCAATGACCAATTAATTTTTTTCTATTTTATGATTTCTCCATTTTCCTTCATATATGAATGCCTTCGTACCTTGTCAAAATGAACTTCATGAATCTTCTTTTCAGATACTGGGCTTTGCAGGCTATGCAGCTTTGAGTCTTATGTCCTACACGCTCATTCCATTTATTCTGAAGGTCATTTTACACCCACTGTTACTTGTTGATCAGTCCCTTCTTGAGAAATAACCATGGTTACTGTCTCTAATAATAAGGATATTTTGCATACAGTTGAGTGGAGCCACAATGTACAATCTTTCACTACTTACAGCTGATATGTGGGCAGTTGTCTTTCGTATTTGTTTCTACCACCAACAGGTACATGTACTTTTGTGACATGGGTTAATGGATGGAATGAAAACCAATTTGAGTTTGATGCTACCACAGTCCAAAGCATATCTTATCAGATGGTACTCTCGTATTGCAGGTCGACTGGCTATACTTTCTTGCTTTTGGCATTGTGGTTATTGGACTAATCATTTATTCAACAACGTACGCTCTAATTCCTGTCATGTTTAGTCCTGTTTTATCTAGTTTTAATAGTTTAACTTTCCTGTCATGAACATACATATATATGCTCATATTAGTAATTCTGAAGCTCTTTCTCTTTAGAATTTGTTAAAATCCTGAATGAATTAGATTTCTGGGTGCAATTATGATATAACCAATGTTTAATGCTTGTGTTGCTTACTGCATAACAGCGAGAAGGATCCTGTTCCAATACCTGCTCTTGAAAACCAAATTAACCAAGTACAATACCAAATACTTGATACCGAAAATGTTGCATTGCCATTGAGAGATAAGTCTTCGGATTCATGAGGGGCAGAGCAGCTCTGGTACTCCGGAAGTTCAATAACTTGTATTATCTACTTCTGGTTGAGCTACAGGAAAGAAAGAAAAACCTAACTTTATATCCTTTGCAGAGATCAAGTTCCTTATTCAATTTCAATATGCAGTCAAGCAAAGGAAGCATGAAAATATTGAGGCTCTAGTTTTGAAAGATGCATGGCTTCAACTCCAACGGCCAAACTGATCTAGAAGTAGAAGGGATTCCCCATGACTACATTCGTGGAAGGATATGGCAACTGAAAATGCATATCTTTGCTTGTGCTACAATACAAAACCAATAGTTTATTTTAACATATGATGAAGGAACTGCGCCATATTATAGAATAGGCCCACATGAACAATCATCTTTATTTTTGTATTTTCAATTGACAGACACACGAAGTTGAATCAGACGTTAGTTTCTCTTTTTTTTTTTCAATAATATTAACTATCTTGTTTGAGTCCTGAAAAAAATAGCGAATAATTTATTTATTTTTTTGTTTCTCCTGCCCTATTTTTTTAAAAATAAATTAATTAATATTTTGTGATATTTTAATCATATAAGACGGCAATACAAAAAATTGGGTTGAGCTTGTTTTTTTTTTCTTTGAACATATAACTTGTATCTACCGGTTAAAATAAATAATTTGATAAAATAAATAATTTTGCGTGTAAAATTTAAACAATTCTTTAAGTATTATTTTTATCTTAAATTTAAAATTAAGTTGAAAAACAAACAAACATCCCCATTTTTTAATATTTACTGAGATTGAATCGTTAACCATTAAAAGAAGAAGAAATAATTTTAAACTAGAAGCAGAGGGAATAGAATTAAAATTATAATAAAATCTATTATGATATTAAAATTAAAATTTCGAAGTTATTTATGTCAATTTACAAAGAGTAATATTTATTTACTAAAATATTTATTTAAAATAAATACCAATCAAAGTCCATCTCAAAAATAATAAAACCCCATAAAATCCCCAAAGCTTATCCTAATTTTCCCTCCAATGGATCAACAGCAGCAGCAGCAGCAACAACAAACACAAACCCCGATTCCTCCCACCACCACCGGCGCCGGTAACCCTTCACAACCGGCGGAACCACAGTCACAACCACCGCAACAACAACAGCAGCAAACTCCACCATCACCATCAACCCCTTCATCCACAACACCCCCAACTTCAACTCCTACAACCAACACACCAAACCCAAACCCAAACCCAAACCCTAACCATAGCACTAGCCCTAACCCGACCCCACCGTCAAGATCCACTTCTCTCACACCACCACCGCCGAGACCCACCTCATTTTCCAGACCATGGCAACCGCCGCAGCAACACTTATCGCACTTCTCCTCTCTCCCTTCTTCTTCATCCGCGTCTCCTTCAACATCGGCTTCGCCTCCTATTCCCCCTCCCCCGAGGGGCGCCATTGCCATTGGAGTTCCAGCATCCCGGCCCACCGCTTCCTCGGCCCAACCCTCGCCTCCTTTTTCGTCTTCTTTTGGCCAGCCGTTTGGAGGCTTGGGCCGCTCCGGAGTTAACGTCCCGGATTCGGTATCTATTTCGACCTTTGCATTTTTTTTTAATTACAATAAATGACTTAATATTTGCATTAGTTTTGGCTTTGCTTGGTATTGCGTTGAAAGGTGATATGTAAAATTACATTAAGCTATATGCTAAATTTGTTTGGTAAATAACAGTGGTATGAAATAGTGTTATTGCATAAACATTGAAACAAAAAAAAAATTATATAGCCTATTTGATAAACATTAAAGTCACAAATTCGAGTCGCGGAAACAACCTATCTACAAAAAACAAGGGTAAGAGCCTACAGTGTGCGAAATCTCATGCACATGGCCATCCTTTATTTTATAATTATATAAAATTAGAGTAACTGGATAATTGTGGTGTGTGTTTTTAATTTTTTGATAGTGAATGAAAGCTAAAAAAAAATAGCTTTGCAAAACTTAGCTTTTAAAAGAAATCACAATAATTTATCTCAATTTTTTGCTGTTATCCAAAAACTTAAAAGTTATGTTTAAAACACAGTTTATGATCTCACATCAAACCACATTACCAAATAAGGCCTTCCATAGTTAGTTCTTAGCCTTGAAATTAAATGATTTTGGCAGTTTCTTTAGGTTAAGACATAGTTGTCAATCAAAGGCGCGCCTCAATCTCAGACCACTGCGCCTCATGAAGGGTCAGGCCAGACAACCTTCATCAGGCCTAGGCACGCGCCTTTTAGATGCATCTAGGCACGTCTCATAAAAATGTGTGAGAAAACCCCAATCCGAATTGACTCAACCAACCCGAAATCAAATCGTATAACATTTATATGATAAATTAAAATATGTTTTGGAGTTGACTTTAAATTTTGACAGAATAAATTAATTTGTATTATCAGTATTTGTATTATTATAATTGTTTTTGATATATTTTCAATAATTTCTCTTTGTTTCAGTTGACTAGATACTTATATATTTTTTTTACAATTTTCGCCTCATTTTCATCAGGCGTGCGCCTTGCCCCTAGGACCCTTTGCGTCTTAGTGCGCCTTACGCCTTTAACAACACCGGGTTAAGATTTGGTGAATTTAATGCTCTAAAATATTTATTTCCTTACTTTCTAGCTAATTTAATGATGGTGTTTTAGTTTGACCGTTCATCATTTGTTGCCATTAAGTAGGCACTTTGTTCATCGGTTATTAAATTAAGTGATGTTTGTAATTTGTAGGTGAGGCCACCTGCCATGCAAGGAATGGGGGTGATGGGATCACTAGGTTCAAGTTCACAAATGCGTCCTGGTGGGATTTCTGTGCCACCCCATCAACAAAGGCCCGTGCAACAATCATCCCTTAGACCGCCGCCATCTTCTCCAAGTAGTCAATCTTCAGCTACCCAAGTCAGTACTTATCATTTGCTCGTTTTGGAATTTTGTTGTCATTTTTAAATACATGTATTCATTTTCTGAATAAGATTATATTGTGTTAAAAGTCGGAAAATCAAGTGAGGTGGTCTGGGGGTTGGCTTGAATGTGATCTGCACATTAAATTCAAAGGTTAATTTTTGATGTTTCATTCAAACAAAAATTTCATAAAGAAGATTAATGTTGTGACCATTCAAGCGAATGATTAAATATTGACATCATTCAGCTTTAAATTGTTACTTAACAAAAGTTAGGGTTTTGGAAAAGGAAATACCTTCTTTCAGTATATAGTGGAATCCAAAAAACTTGTTTTCCTGTCTGGCAGAGGTGCTGGATGGGTAGCCATTTGAAATGCCGTAAAGTAAGCTTGTTGAAATCAAAGTGGGAACCATTCTATGGGATCGGATTTTAGGCTTGCCGATTTCTTTTCCAGAGATTACATTTCACTTCGCATATGAAATCTTTTGAGCACTGGAATAATCAGAAAATTTTGCCTTTGTTGGTCATAAGGAGAATTGGAGACATGGGTTTGGGTGTTTGTTAAGGTGGACCATAAATGTGGGAAGGAAACTTCTGTTTTTCTTTTAGGTATCCTCTTACTACTTTATAGTATTAGTCGGCAATGGGATGCCTACTGACTTACTGAGTCGGTGATTGACTACAACGTTGAAATGATTTTATTATTAATTTCATCACCATTCACAGTCGAATGACCCGTGCTTATCATGGTTCAAGAAAACTACTTGATGAGATTTGGGTTTTGGCCTTTTCTTTTATCTTGTCTTTGCTGATTTTTTCCCCTTTCCTTCGCTTTTTGCAGAATTTCCAAGGGCAAGGCATTATGAGAGTCTCACCAGTTGGTTCTCCTGGTTCTCCTTCACCAAATACATCACAAAGTGTGCAGTCCTTTAATCAGCCGTGGTTATCATCTGGATCACAAGGGAAGCCTCCTTTGCCACCCCCCTCTACATATAGACCACAAATGAACACACCATCCATGCAGCAGAGGTCACATATTCCCCAGCAACATTCTCCTTTGTCAACAACTTCACAGCAACAGCTTGTGTCATCTGTGCAGCAACAATCGAAACCATCACATCAGATGCCAGAGCATTATGGGCAACAATATTCCTCATCAAGGGTTCCTCAATCTTTACCTCATCAACTGCAAATTGCGAGGCCACCGGGTTCCGCAATCCAGAAATCTTCCTCTCTTGCATCAGTACAGCCTAACACAGTCCAGCCAGGGAATCAGAGTAAAATAGCTAGTGCAGAAAGTGATGTTTTTGGTAATCGGATTCTCACCAAAAGAAGCATCCATGATCTAGTCAACCAGGTGAGACATATTTGCCTTGTATTATATCAAATTCATGCTTCTAGTACTATTAAATGTTTATAATTCTGGTCATATTCCACTTCTCTATCTCTAAAGCTAGAAGTTTTGTATTTTACTTTGTTTCCGGTTTTGATCGTATTTACGGAAAAAAAGGTTATTTATTTCCCATTTGAGGAGGTGGATTTAAAATATAGCAAAAGATATTTTGTTAAGTTGTTGCACAATTGTTTTACTTGTTCTAATGGAGTCTTCAGTTCACAACTTACCCTTATATTCTATTTCAGCTGCATCTATGTAGGGATATATATGAAAAAACTTGTGTAAGGTCTTGCAAATAGAACCATATAGAGGTGCACCATTGTTGCCATCTGTATTTGAATCTTTGCATCGAACGGCTATTTGCTGATTTAAATCTTTTAAAGTGAACAGTTACATTACCATTAATATGCATATACTTATTTTCATCTTGTTTGTAGTGCAGTTCTAGTAGTGTAATGGGTCAGTAATTGGAGATATAATGCAACATATGTGCAGTGATTTGTTCATTATTTGTTTTTATCCTTGAAGGAATACCTGTTGATTGCGCATGTCAATATTTGATTTAGGGATGTGGTGTAATTAAAAAAGATATCTATTAGCTTTAGAGAAATTGGCCAATCTACGCTTGCCTATTGTCTCTCATTATTCAGTTTCACTCTCGTGCTTTTTGGACAGATTGATCCTTCAGAGAGGTTGGATCCTGATGTTGAAGATATTCTTGTGGATATTGCTGAAGATTTTGTCGAGTCTGTGAGTAGTTGAATTTAATCTTCGTAGTAGTTGACGTCTTTCCTACTCTGTTTGTGCTGTTATTTTACATTTTATTTATTTGTATTGTTCATTAAAATACACCTTTTTCTTTTGATCAGATTACAACATTTGGTTGCTCATTAGCTAAGCATAGAAAATCAGATACATTGGAAGCAAAAGACATACTTATAAATCTTGGTTAGTTATGAGGAAAAATTTATTTATGGCTTTTGTTATTGGTTCTGTTTATGTACAGCTACTGCTTAATTTACAATTCTTATGGCTTGACACAGAAAGGAATTGGAATATGACACTTCCTGGGTTTAGTGGTGATGAGATTAAGACCTACAGAAAACCAGTAAGAATCTTCACTGACTGGTTACTGTCATGTCGAGGCATAGCTTCTTACAGAGGAGGCTTTGTGTTTAAGAAACATTTTTCAAAATTTTCTAGATTTTCTAATTGTATTTCTGATGGTTCTCACAGCTTATAAATGATATCCACAAGGAGCGGGTTACTGCAGTGAGTTTTAGCCTTGATATCTTCTTTCTACTTGTGTATAAAAGATGCATGTCAGTCTGCTCCTGCACATATCATTGTGCTTAGATACACTGAGAATTGACTAAAAAGTAAAGATATGGTAATTTACTTTTCTTTTGGCAGATAAAGAAATCAGTCATGGCAACTGAGGTATCAAGTGCTAGGACTTCTGGCGGACAAGCTGCTGTTAGTGCAAAGGGTAGCCTGGGGAAGATGCCTGCTAATATCATAGGCTCTGCCTGAAACGATTTCTAGTAAGGTACGTTAAGGGAATCAGTAACTCCTTATTTTATATATTTATATGTATTAGACGGTTTAGTTATATCTTCTTGGGTTTCTCTCACCCTTGAGTTTTTAGGTTGGCCAACATCCTAAAAGATTAGAATCTATCTAATTTCCTGTTAAGTGGAGTTGACCTTTTTGCCTGGCTAAATTACTATTGCATGAATGAAAAAGGTCAAAATAAAAATTTCAATTCCCTTTGAATTCTGGTCGAAATAATATTTGAGTTGTACAGATTTATAATCTTCTCTACAGCCCTGCGGACTAGATTGTCTCAGGTTGTGTGGGGAAAAGGTCTAGCTGCTACCAACTTTCTCCATATATTTTGTGGTTTTCTAATTTCTCATTTCCGTCACTATTTAAAGGTGCTTTAAGAAATAAAGATGTTGGATCGAAGTCTAATGATCCAAGTGGCTAATTAGAGAGCCAGTCAATAGAAAGACAGTGTTGTCATAACCATTTTAACTTTGTCTGTTAGAACTTAGAACAAGTTGCTGAATTCGAGTAATGTCTAGTTTTTTCAGAAGTCATTCACGATTCAACATTCTCTATGCCCCTTTGCAACTCCTATTAAAGTCCTTTTAGCATGATGAGCAGGAATTATTTTTGTTGAGAGGATTATGAGTGCAGGATGTGGTGTTGAATGATGATATTTTCAGAGAACTAGTACAAATTATGAATCTAGAGTACAGTTTTGTCTTCAAAAGATTTTGGTTAACTTGAAGCTTTATTATTAAGCACTCTGGTAATTTGAATTTGTTAAAGGCTTTTATTCTTGCATGTCTTAGTTTCTAATTTTATGCAGGTTAATTTTGAGAAAATGAATTGTTCGTGATGGAATTGAGATTTTCACCTCTACCTCAGTACCTGTTGCCTGTTGGATTGTTGAATTCTGTACTTAGCATGTATAGCTGCGATGCCACCTTAGAGAAAGGAGAAAGTAAAAAATTTCACAAATCGCCTTAAGAATGTTCAGGCCACTAACTTCGTTTTATTATGTTAGCAACTTCGATTTCACCGGCAGTTTTTCAACCACAGCTTCCAACTTTCAACTTTCAAGCAGTGAGGTTTATTTAACAGTGCCCTGAAAGCTAAACGATTCATTCATTTTGTGTGCGTCAGAATTTTCATTTTAAAAATATATTTTGCACAAAATTTGATCTTAGTCCAGAATTGCATTGCACCAAAATGAAGGGAATCAAAGCTCGTGCTCAGGACAAAAGAATCTTCTGAGCATGTGCTTTATCCAAAGAATCTTCTGTGATTTTTTTTAATCAAAGCACAATGCCGTGCGGGATTTCAATTCTTTTATTCGATTTTAACAAAATTTTGAATCACTGTCACGGATATTCCCTTGCTTTCTTGGAGATCTTCTAGTTTTATAAGAGGCCTACTTTTTGGAATATACTGTTTGCCGAAAAAATTGGGAAATTATCCATCATCTCCCAGTTCATAAATTTTGAAATCATCTCTTTTTCATTGAAGGTTTTAAATTTGTTCACTTTTCAATATGATCAAGGAGAAAAAGTGAATAAATTTTCTGTTTAATTTGTGGAAAACAAATAATTTTCAAAATGGGAAAGATTTCAAAATCTTATGCACAAAGTAATTTACATTATTTACCATATGGAGAAAATGATATTTTCCCCGAAAAAATATTTATTCAATTCAAGCAAACAAACTTTTGTCAATGCGCAGCAGGAAATGAATTTTGTGAAAGTGCATAAATTTTCAAGTGGTAATTTGATTAACGCATTATTTAAGTAGGGGAAAAAAGTTTACGTACATTTGATATATGTACGTGTAAAGTCAATAAAAATTATAACACGTTAGAAAGAAAAAGAAAATAATGAATAAACAAAAGTCAAGAGGAGGTTTTTTTTGGTTTTTTCTTTTGATAGGAAAGCCAAGAGGAGATAAACCGTTCTGACATAACTCGATTCTGAGTCGGTTTTTAATGGTAAGCGTACAGAGTATAGCAATCTCCATTATTTGCTTTATTTTATTTTATTTTATTTTTTTAGCAATTTATATTAAAAAAAAAAAAAAAAAGTTGCTGATCTTGGTTGGTGCCAGTTGGCATGGCAAAATACAAAGACGAGAAATTCAAAGGAGTCAGATCCAGTTAAAAGACTCCACGTGTCAGTATATCCCAAATATATAGAAATTAATTAGTCACGTCGGTCCCGCAAATCAAATCTCCAGTGCGTTGTATCGAGAGTAAATTTAAAGAAGAGAAGAGTCTTTGGGGGTAGGGGGAGCCATCATCAGCCGTTCGGCTTCCTCGTCTCTTCCCTTTGCACCGGACAAAGCATCTGTTATTATGACGTATAGCGTCATGGCGAATGAGAATTCTCACGGCGGCGATGTCGTTTTGGGATCTTCCCCTAAGCCTGCCAAGCTCATTATCGATACTGACCCCGGAATCGGTGAGTTTTCCTTTTTTTTTTTGCCCCCCTTTAATGACCTGTAAAAAACTTTGTACTTGGGGAACGTGATTGTGATTTCATTTTTTTTGTTGGTAACTTGGTGCTTTTATTTATTTGTCCTTTTGAATTCTTTACGAAAATATAAAAAGAAATAAATCATTTAATTTGAAGTAAACTAATTGAAAAATATCATTTTTATGTTTTTTGTGAGATTCGTTTAAGCTAAAATCAAATAATTAACTGTTATTGGTGGTATAAATTACTGTTGTTGGATAAATTTTTTGGGCTCTAGGATTGGAGCTTTAAATTATTATTATTTTTTAATATTAATAATTATATGGTTATTAAGCTGTTATGAGAATAAACAGAGCACCGATTCCATTTATTTGGTTTCGAAGTAAACGTGATTAAAAATATGAGAGAGATTTGTGTAGCTACAATTGTAAGCAGTATTTGATATTTTGCTTGGCATCTAAAAGGGAATTAAAAATAGGAAAACTTGAGTCTTTCTCTTGATTACAGATTAAGAAAATATTTATCAAGAATTAGAAAGAAGATATTCATTTTAAATAGAGAGCTTCAGGTTTTAAAGATTTAAACAGCTATATTCATTCAGTGATACTAGACTGTCATTGAAATGTACTTTGTGAAGATAGACATGCCTATGTCAAGGTCACTTGCTATATCAATCAAGGTACAAAAATTGGTGAATAACTTGGGAAGAGCATTATTACCGAACGATTTACTTCCATAAGAGAACATACATAGCGTCAACATAGGAAAAAAAATTGTTGATAATAAATATAATTGAAAATGCGTTAATTGTGATGCTTTGGGAATTTCTGAGCACTTTGTTTATGTTGCTCAATTAATCATTTTGTGTTGATTTACTGTGTCGGGTTGATTTGTGAAAAATGATTGTCATGGGTCTTCTTTGAGATGTGAATTGGTTTTCTTTAATTAACAGATGACAGCATGGCAATCTTAATGGCATTTAAAACTCCGGAGTTGGAGATATTAGGGTTGACAACAGTCTTTGGTAATGTTACTACTGAAGACGCCACTCGCAATGCCTTGATTCTGGTATGTATTTGTATCAGTTGACCTCATTCTTTTGTACTTGGTTATTTCTCCATATTTCATGACGGAGTTGGTTATATTCTTTTTGGAACATATTCATGATCAATTTCCTGATGCAAAAGGATAGTGTGAGATTGCAGGGTGTCCAGGTGTTCCTGTGGCAGAGGGCAGCCCTGAGCCTTTGAAGGTAAGTCATTGTCTCTTGTTCTGTAATTAAATATTTTCCTAACTTGGCCAAGTTAGGTTGCTTGTTCTGTGTAGCTGCATTGAGGCCCTTGACCAAAGATAGGTATTAAGTTGCAACTTAGATGATGAATGCTGGTGTCACTTGATCTGCCTGGTGTTTCTTTTAAGTGAAAGGCCCTATTTGTTGCAGTCATACTTTCGTTTAAATGATCTATCCTTTTTTAAAAGTTCATTGCTATCTTGTTAGGGTTAAATGTTTGCGATACTTCTTTAAGCCATCCCATGAATAGATTTATGTCTTGTGACTGGTCATTTGGGACTAGTTTTAGTACTTTCTACTTTGTTAGTTCTTTTTTCTAACTGTTTTCTTCTTGTCTGCTTAAATGACATTCTTTTGTTATTGTAGCCTAACTATGTTTTTCTTTCTTGAATAGGGAGGAAAGCCTCAGGTTGCTGACTTTATTCATGGTTCTGATGGGATGGGAAACATATCTCTTCCTCCTCCAAAAGCAAAGAAATGTGATAAGAATGCATCTGAATTTCTAGTTGATAAGGTCTCAAAATATCCAGGGGATGTATCTATACTTGCTCTTGGACCGCTAACAAACTTGGCTTTGGTAAGTTCTTTATTGCCCCTCTCAGTTTGCTTAGTTGATATTTGTATTTTCAAATTTCACAAGTTCATGCCTAATGCTGAAACAGGCAATCAAAAGGGACTCATCCTTTGCAAGCAAGGTAAAAAGCATTGTTGTACTTGGTGGTGCTTTCTTTGCACTGGGAAATGTCAATCCTGCCGCCGAAGCGAATGTAAGTGCTAGCATTCCCAACTTTCATGATTTATACACCAAGCAATGTAAAACACTTCTGTAAATGGTTTCCCCAATGTGGATTTATAATATCATAACAGAGCTAAAAGTTTTGTCTTTAGAGCAAAACTTGTCTTCGCAGATTTTGCACAAGATTTTTTCAATTGTATACTTGATAGTTGATATTCAGCAAATCTTGTTTCAAAGCACCATCTCGTAACCCTTTTATTCTTTATAGAAGTCAAAGGTTATCATTGCAGCAAAAGGAGACAATTTATTTTTATTTTAACTAGAAAAAGAAGAGTGCCGGTCTAAAAGTTGGTTAACTGTAGTTGTCACAAGTTGTGAAGAAATTGGTTTTAGGGTGAAGAACTAACATCACACCAATCAAGTGCAGTCAGAGTGTATTAATTTGTCCAACTTGCAGATTTATGGAGATCCTGAAGCAGCAGATGTTGTGTTTACCTCTGGAGCAAACATCGCAGTTGTTGGAATAAACATTACAACACAACTCAAAATGACAGGTGGATCATTAGTTTGTTTTTGTAATCATTTCTGGCACTTGCTTCCCTTGTACTGTTGTGTGGTAAGTAATGACTTTCTGATAGTCTATTTTGTCTTATGCATTAGATGCTGACTTGCTTGAATTGAGGCAATCTAAAGGGAAGTATGCTGAGCTACTGAGTGACATGTGCAAATTTTACAGAGACTGGCATGTAAAGTCTGATGGTGTCCATGGTAAATGATGAATATACAATGATTGCTTTCGAAACTTAAAAACATTATTTCCATTAACTTCTTATATGAATAGTCTGTTGACTTGGTTGCAGGGATTTTCCTTCATGATCCCGTTAGTTTTGTGGCACTAGTTCGGCCAGATCTCTTCACATTCATGAAGGGAGTAGTGAGGGTTGAGACACAGGGAGTATGTATGGGGCATACACTAATGGATCAAGGACTGAAAAGGTCCGTGTTATTACAGCAAATTCTTATGATGTAGAACTGTTCTCAATTTGTTATAACCTGTGCCGATAATGCCACTGTATAATTTGGTACAGATGGAACAGTAGCAATCCATGGACCGGCTATTCGCCTGTTTCGGTTGCATGGACAGTCGATGTAGACGAAGTTCTTGATTATATCAAAAGAGTGCTGATGAAACCATGAAAGCTGCGGTAATCTGTGCTCCACGTTTCAGATGAAACCCAAATTCTGGGTTTTCGGGGCCATAACTAGAGTCAAATTGATGAAATTCTTCTCAATATTACTATACATCTGTACCAAAAAAAAAAAAAAACACTGAGAATGATTCCAAATAAATATTAATTATAATAAAAAGCATTTGAAGTTGTGAGTTCTCAACATATTTGTTCTCTTTTAATTAAATCTTGCCACTCAGTAATGAATACTGATGGATTACAGCAACCCAGAAATGCATCAGTTATAGTCTGAAACGATAGATATCCTCTGCAACCAACTATCACAGCAAATTCTATCTCGCGGTCCTCTTTAGGTAAATAGGATAACTTCTTGTTTTTGGTGGGTATTTACTTGTGCTTCTTTTCAAATACGATTCTTGATTTGCTTCTGTCAAATTATGACATCTTATGCTTAACCCTGTTGTAGACTCAATTAAGATGACGCAACACACAAGGCTTCTCATGAATGATTCAATGAACACATCATCCTTGGCCTTTTTTTTTTTTTTTTTTTTTTTATTTTTTATTACAAGGTGGTTGTTTCCACCCATAAATAACAAGTAATATATTTGTTTGATGCATTGAATATGTTGATGACCTAACAGCTGATTGTGATTATATCATTTAACTAATTAACAAAATAGAATAGTATTCATCCAAGTATCTTTGCGAAAGTATGACGAGAGAAGCTCACCGGTCGTTCCGTAAACGCAGTAAAGATGAAAGCGCCATGATATTATCAAATGTTTGACAACATGATCATCATACCTAACAGATGCAACTGCTTAGCTAACTGTGTGACTTTGTTAAAATGTCAACCCTAATTAAGGCTCATTGAATAATTATAAGTTGAGTTCAACTGTAAGTGCTTTTTGGTAATAAAAGAAAGTGCTTTCTTCTACAAATGCATATACAATTCAAACAAGGAAAGGGTCTTTGCCTGGTACAAACAAGAATTTTTTCTGAATGGAGGGAGATTAGAGAGAGTTGATCAACTTTCTGGTCTTCACATGCAAACATGTTGTTGTAAGTTGTAACTGTCAATTTGAAACTCAAAAAATAAAAAAAGAAACAAGTCAAAGGCATAGACCATAATCATTTAATAAAGCAGTTAAACCAACTCTAGCTTAAGACTAATTTACAAGTTTTTGCCATCGACAGTTACCTAACACATAATTGAGAGTGAACAGTTTCAACTCCCGCCCAAATAAAAAAAAAAAAAAAAAAAAACTACACCCACTCCAACAACCAAATCCAGTAACCAATTTAAACATATAAAGCATTCAAGTTCATCATTATAGTGTCAAGAAAAAGAAATTAAATCAAACTTAAAAACGTATATATAGTATTAGTAGTGTGCTTTAAGTTGAGCGATCAATCATGGCGCGAGTTTCTGCATCAACTGAATTGGCAGAGAAAATTTCTTGGCATTGTGCTTTGTTCATGGCGATAATGTTAGTTTTGAGCTGCTGTGATGATGGTGGTGGTGATGGTGAGTTCATGAGTCAAGTGATACAGCCAAGGAATGTTATTAACAAGCCATGTGATGAAATTTATGTGGTTAGGGAAGGAGAAACATTGCATACCATAAGTGAAAAATGTGGGGATCCTTATATTGTTGAACAAAATCCTCATATCAATGACCCTGATGATGTTTTTCCCGGCCTTGTTATCAAGATTACTCCTTTTTTAAAATAGTTAAAAGAGTTATATAATACTTTCTTGTACTCTTTTTCTTCTTTTTTTTTTCAAGTGGAAATCTTGTGGGAGCTATGTGTTCTTCTTTCTTTTGATTAATGCTCAAAGAAATATCATGGTCATTTCTTTGTCATTAAATCAATCTGTGCTTGTAAACATAATGTTCTCCAAAACCATATATAAAATGTTGATGGAAAAATATAACCGTGAATTAGTTCAGTTGATAAACTCTCTTAAGTGGAGACCGGAGATCTGAGATTAAAACTCCGCTCATATATAAGTGAAGGAAGGAATTTAATTTTCTATTGGGGTGAAATTTCCCAAATTTTTAAAAGCTTGTGGTGTGTATGTTAAATAATTGGGGTATATATTAATTTAAAAACTGCGATTGGAATGGTTTCTTTCCTTGTTTTTAGATTTCAGCAGAATCAACGAGCTTATGGATGGGCCAAACCAAAGGCTAAGCACTGGCCCAAATTGGTCAGAAGCTCACCTTATAAAAGATAAAAACCCACTTAATTTATCACCAAAATATTTATAACTTTTTTATAAAACGACGGGGTTTTTATTTATCTATATCAATATGATTGCATCCTAGGCAGAACTGGAGGCAAAATTTTATTTGAAGGGTGATTAATTTTTTCCAAAATGAACATATGATATAATCTCAAATAATTTTAATTTTTTTAAAAAAAAATTTGATATGAATTTAAAAACGACTCAACAAGCACTTAATAATTGGTTAGGTTTGAATATTATCTTTTCTAAATAAAATAAGGCCCATAAATCTAGTTTTTTTTTCCTTTTCCCGATGCTAAAATTGTCGAATAGCATCTCAATCTTTACGAGGATTTATCTATAATAAATAATTAACCAATATAGATATTCGATTTCTTTTATCTCGCCAGGATAAGAAGACATAAAATTTTCCATATATTTTTCATGTCTTGAAATTTGATTTTCAGTAGGCATGACAAAAGTTGATGGGACCCGTTAATGCGATACAGTATGGCCATAATAAAAGTAGTTATAGCATTAACTTTATCGAATCGGGCTATAATTTTATAATATACCAAATATTTTTAATAGAACATGATAAATTATTTCTAATTATTTCTATATATATATATATACACACACAAAGAAACACAGTATGGCATGAACTCATAACAACCAGAACCTGGAATGAAACAATAATTCAGAACTCTGCCAGCTGACATAAGTTCAATTTCCTCAATTTTTTTATTTTTAAAAAACCTTGAAAATCTCATCATCAAATCATCCATTTCGAGTTTAACTTTTTAAGTATAACAAGTAAAACTTCGATTGTCCTATATTTTTATAAGAAACGCACTCTCGGGATTCCAACACAGGACCTGAAGGTCAGATCATAAATCATACACCATCAAATTATATTTATTGGGACTCAATTTCCTCAACTTGTTTTTGACATGCACAACAAAAAGGGATGTGGATTGTTGTGAAATTTTTAAAGCAATTTCTCCCTTGCCTGTTTATTTTTAAAAAAAAATGGAGATTCGAAATTTGTTGATTTTGTTTTGGAGGCCAGTTTTCTTGTTTCTGTAAGAGGTATAATGTGGGATCAACAAAGACACAAACAAACAAAGGATATAAAGTGAAAACAAAATAAAAATTTGGTTAAAATTATCTTAATTTTATTGTAATCTTACTATTTAAACACCAAACTTTACGTAGCATTAAGGAAATAATACATAAATTGAATAAATCCAAAGAAATAGAACATCCACGTCACATGTTTTTAATTTTATTTTTCAATTTTTTTTATGTACATGAGATCAATAGTTCAAAATATTTATCAAATCAATAGTTTATTTTATTTTTTTATCATAAATGAATTATCATCATTAAATATTGTTTTAATTTTAAATATCTAAAATTAAATTAATTTACAAAATTTAATATTTAAAATGATCACACCAATCAAGTATAAAAACACCTTCTTAAGAGATGCTCAAAATATAATCGAGAGAGAGATATTCCTATCAGGTATAAAAACACCTTCACATATTCCTTTTAGAAGAAAAAAACCACATTATTATTATTATTATTATTATTATTAGAGAGAGAGAAACACAACACTACAAACTTTCCACGTCATGTTGCATTTAATTGTTTCAATGAACAAAATAAAAAACAGACCATCTTCTTCTTTTTTTGAAAGGAAAATTATATTAAGAAACTCAAAAAATACCAGAAATAAAAGGAGGGAAATCCAACATCCAAAAATCAGAAATTTGCTTATTACAAGCTAATTTAGTTAATATATGGGCACTCTTGTTATAGGCTTTCGGCCTAAATTAAATCTTATAAGAATTCAAATAACAAATTATATTTTAAATATCCGAAATAATCCAATGAAATTTTTTATATTAATAATATTACCCGATATTAAATTCACCCTAATTAAATCGTCGGGCTCAATGATGATGGAGGTGAGAGCAAGAAGACCATCTTCTAGAAGTGAGTAATTGGCTGTGACCTGTGATGTGATCTAAAACGCAAAGTTTTGACTTTTGAATTTTTTACAGGTGAGGGTTTGATGGATAGTCACCATCATCATTCATCAATTGCTTAACTGTTGGAGAATCATCGTCAACAAAAATACAAATACGAATTTTATTTAAAGTTTAATTAAATTAATCTAAATTGGCCTAACTTTTAACTTTATCACTTAGCATTATAAGCTTTAATCATACTTTAATTGAATATATAATACATGCATGCACCACCGGTGGTTCAGTTTTATTTGAAAATGCCGTTTTTAGTATATCTTTAATCTTATGGTGTTTTTACTAATGGGAGTCCTCACTTCATAAATTAATAATACATAATTTTTTTTTTTTTTAAAAAAAATAATATAAATATTATGCATAAAATTATAATAACGGATATGATTATTTGCCCACTTTAATAATCATTTATATATGAAAAACTCAAAAACGTTATATAATTATAAGTTTATACCTAAAGTTTTGTCAATGTATTAATTTACATTTTTAAGTTCGACTTTCACCTCAAATTTCAGTTAGTATATTAATTTACACATAAAAAAATTCAATCAATGTACTAATTTAACGGAAAAATTATATAGGTGTAAAAATGAAATGAACTTGTTTAAATTTTTCAATTTTTTTTATACATAACTCAATCTTTTGGTGTAATAATAAAAATTTTCCCATAATAATTATATATATATATATATATTTCCTCTAAAAATATTTACTTCATTTATTTTATTAGTGAAAAAGACACAATTATAACAAAAAGATTTTTACATTTTGTCTATGAAACCGTGAAAAAATGGTGAGAATCTATACCTTAAAAAATTATGGACTCGATTTTTCATTATCTAGTTCAGAATTGGATTGGGAACTTGCATTTGATGGGTCTAACTTTACTTTGCCTTGAGTCCAATGATAAACTTCTGTAATATTGCACTCCGAAGATTATAATCTTATTTCTTTATATATATATATATAATTCTAACTTTTTGTCTAAAAGATTTTACCATTTCGCTTATCATAAATAAATAAATATAACAATTATTAAGATGTAGTATTTTACGATTTATAAAAAAACAATAATAATAAAATATTACATCTAACTGATATGTTATTTCCCATTTATGAAGGTACTTCTGTATTTATTTATTTATTATGGCCTTTAAATTGTTGTCCAAAATAATAATTTATTTATTTTATATTGTTCAAGTTGCTGGTCCCAAACAAAATTCAGGCTGTCTTTAATCTTTATTATAGCCTGCACGTGAAAGTGAACGCTGAGTTTTACGTGCCAGCTCAGTAGCGCGGTCCAATGTTTTTATATTTTAAAATTTAAAGTTACGGAACCCTCTACTATGTCGTATGGCAAGTTTTTCTCGCAATTTTGTGTTTTGTTATTTGTCTAATAATATATATCCTCTCCTAGTGCTAATAATAGTTTTGTGCCAATCATTTTATAATAAATCATCGACTTACATGTTGTTGACGGCTGATTTTCGTCTCAGGGCCAATAGTGGAATATTGTTCCCGGGATTCAACATTCATTCAGCAGTGAATTTGTTTGGTTAGGGGAAACCAAAACAAACTTTGGTAGAGGGAGAAGAGCATGCAGAGTGGTTCGGCGAATCGAGTCCAGCCTACGTCAACGGGCACAAAATGGATGGTGTTTTACTATTATAATACGCTCGGCCGACCTGTTTGTGGTCGATCTATGTGGGAACCGAGCTGTTTTTACAAAGGGAAATGTAAGACTCTCTCAATCTCTCCCATTCTTTTTTGTATCTCCCCTCCTCCTCTTTTTTATTTCTCTCTCTTTTTTCTCTCCTTTTCTACAAAAAAGACTTCTTCTTATATATACTAAGTTTGAGACGGCAAAGATGAGGCGGTTACAGTTCCAATTTATGTAGAGTCTTCCACGTGAACCTATTTTATTTATTAAGCTTCCTGCCCTAGGTTTGCTCCTGTCGAAAGTGAACATGCTCTCTGACATCTCATCACATCAATATGACTATTCACTGCCACATGCATTTAATAATGATGACAGTCTGGCGGGTGCTTCCGGGAAGTGATATGTGTAAAGAGAAATTATAATCTCGAGACTTCTGTCGGTTGCTAAGTGGTCGGCCTAATAATTTGTCGAGTCATTCGAATTATTCCCGTCCTGGCTTGAATTGTCCGAACCCCTTGACTTACTAGGAAGTGAGCAGAGTAGGCCCGAATCGTGCCGACGAGTTAATGTGGTCGGTTTATGGAAAACCGCGTCGAAACATATGCTATGGTCGGTCTAAACTGGGGGATTATGTCTGGGCCTCTGTCGAGTATAGAAGTGCTTAACATTTTTTGAATACCAACTAAGGAAAATTTCACCCCTGCCCCTGGCTCACATCGCTTGATTTATATGCTGATTTCTACTACAAACACATGTATTTAATTACTACTATAAATTATACCGACCTCAACTAAATCTAACTGTGAGATATTAAAAAAAAAAAAAAAAGATTGTTAGACCACAATATTTATAGAATTTGATATAAAATTTTATATAATTTACAAAAAAAAAAAAAAAAAAAACATTTAAGTTTATATTTTTAACAGTTTTTTATTTGTCTTTAAAGGGTTTAAAGAATTAATCTTATAAATTAATATAATGCATGACATATCCATTTGAAGAGCACTTGATAATAAAAATATTTTATTTTATTTTATTTATTTTCTTATTTATACACTACTTTTGTATAATAAAAATATTCTAATGTATTTTAGAAAAATATATTTTAAAAGAATAGTACAATTAATAATATAAAAAGTTACACTTAAAATATTAAAATAAAAATTCTAATATATGTTGCGTTCAAAGTCTCATTCCGTCGTACTTGATGGTATACCCAATATTTCGTACCATAATTGATTATGAATCCTATAACGAGTTACACAATCTTTAATAAAGCAAATTTCTCAACTTTCAAACAAAAATATATAAAAAATATATGAGATTTATTAAACGAATAGGCTATCAAAAAATATAAATATAAAAAATATTTATTAAATGAAAAAAAATAAAAAAATAAAATAAAATAAAATAAAATAAAATAAGAAATTTATAATATTTATTAAATAAATAAAAAAGAATAGATAAATAAAGAGTAAAAAATAAAAATTTAAAAAAATAAAAAAATTAAAATTTATAAAATTAAATATTTAATTAATAAAATAAAATAAGTATTTAATTTATATATTAATACATATACATATATATAATTGATTTTGAAGAAGAGGGTAAAAATATAATTTGTAGGTGAGACAAGATGGGGCCAGAGGGGGAGAATTTGTTAGGGGAGGTGGGATGATCAATTTTCCATTTTAATATACTAAATTACCTATATTTTTATCCCGACAAACAAGGAAGAATTTAAAATCCATTTCCTAAAATTATTGGTGGTCCAAATTCATTTTCCCTATTATAAATAAACATTGGGGGGTCCAAAACATTAACGCATAAAATGTTTAAGAAATTAATGAAAATTATATACCATCTAAATAATAATGGTAATTGCCGTCACCGACTAAGTGATTTTTCTTCATAAATATTCCGAAATTTTCCACAAAAAAAAAAAATAAAATAACGTTTAAAAATGCCTTTTGAAATTTATATATAAAATTTCGGGAATGAGAGAAGATTAGCAAGGTTCTTAGGATAAACATTAAAGACTGAACGTCCACGTCATCGTAAAATGAATGGCAATCTTGGTATTAACGGAACCCCGAATGTCATTTACTTAAACGGACAAGTAGCGCTTGATGATATATATGCCATCTCCAATCTGAAGAATCTCATCACTTACGATCTCAAACAGAAAGATAAGATTTACACAAATCAAGTGGATATGGATCCTCCTCCGTCGTTTACGACTCCCACCACCAACAGCAGCTCAATCTCCACCGTCCATCCTGATATCATCGAAACTCAAATCTTACAACGTTTAGACGCTTCTGCCCTCGCTTCCGCTTCCTGCGTCTCCTCTCAACTCAACTCCCTCGCTTCCAACGCCGCTCTCTGGACAAACATTTGCCATGCCACGTGGCCCTCTACTAACAATCCATGTATGAGCCACGTTATCTCCTCGTTCCCCAAAGGCCCCCGCTCCTTCTTCTCCGACTCCATCACTAACCCGGACATAGCAGCCACTTCTACATATCTGATAAATCCCGACCGTCCATCAAAATTAATCTCAGCCGTTGATATTTACTATCAGAATAGGCATGTGTTCAGTAAAGTGGTCCAAACAGAATCGTTTGATAGCAATCTCTTTAGAGTCGACTTACTTGACCCGAAAGATTCAGTGCCCACCCGGATACCATACCCGGTCGACGAGCAGATGATGCATGAACTTGGCAAGCGTCTGAGGTTGAGTTGGATTCTGATCGATCCAATCGGACGGCGGGCGATGAATCTATCAAGTTACAAGCCGGTGATGGTAGAACGCCGGTGGTTGTCAACAGAAGAAGTGCACGTGCGTTATGGTTGGGTATTCTCAGCCGGAGAAGAAGGATCGGCGACGGAGTACGTGAAGTGTGGGATATCAGTCACGTGGGAGGGATGTCAGAGTGGGGAGATGCAGGTGAGTAAGGTGGGTTTGGATATGGAGGACATGTATGGAAATCAAATGAACGGAGAGGATAGTTTGGTAATTTTACAAAAGGGAATGGAGGGTAAAAGGGGAAATGTAAAAGGGAGGGAAGAGGAAGGAAAGAGTAGATATGAAGAGTACATGGAACTGAGGAGGGAAAGAATACTGAATGAAGTGACGAAACTACCAGGGAGATTAGATATGTTGTATGTGGCTTTTTGGGTATTCATATTTGCTTCTCTAGGTTTCTTTGTTTTCAGAAGATTTATTTTCCATTGTAATTTTACTACAATTAACGACAGGTTGTAATTTTGCTTTGGGCTCATTTGTTCAACTTAATTAAAGCTATAATGTATGTAGTAGATTTAGTTGCAAAGCAAGATAACAAGTTCAGTCTCCTCAGGTTGTCTCGTTTGTGTTCGCGTGGTTTTGTTGTCATTTGCTCTCTATGCCATGTGATGTTTTCTGATTCAATTTTTTTTTTTTTTTGTTTTTGGGTAATCGTAGTGTCTAGGTCTCCAGATCTTGTGATTCGTGGCATCAAATGTCTGATTCAAATCTTGATTTAATTAATAAATTAATGCAATTATGGGGACGGTAGAACATTCCACCCCAAAACCAAATTGGATTTGAATTGGTTAATAAATAAATCGAAAAATGATATTTGTACGTACACTACTACTTACACTTCTCCCGAACGACATGAGCTGTTGCGTTTTGTTGCTTTGAAAAATTAAACGAGTCAGGTAGTTTACACTTAAACCAATTGCCAAACATGTCAAATTTCATCAACCCCAAATTAACACTGCTATCAAGCAACAAAGCTAGAGAAATTGTTGTGTTTAAAATATTTAGGCAACAAATCTCTGGTGAATTTTGTTGGCCTCCAAACTATGAAGGTCGATCCGTTGTCGTTTCAGGAGTCTAACTCCAGTTTATTGATTTCCAGTGCATAGCTTCCCTTGTTGACGGTAAATCAGAAGACCATAAGATCAAACAACCCAACAATGAGCGATCTCTAGCTCCATCATTCATTCTTCGTCGTTCTTGCAAGAACCCACCTATTTAAGTCGCCGTTGGACAGGATTACGGACCATGAGTTGAGGATGAAGAGATAGAGAATGAGTGAAATGTGGATTTAGGGTGAGGGTTTCTTAAGTATAAATTGGGGCTGAGTCAATTTAACATATTTGTTTAGTTTCAGAAATAAGATTATTCTTGGACAATTTTTTTTTCTCAAAACGCAAAGACACATATCGTTCTAGAGAATCTTCAGTAAAAAATGGGGTAAGTCTATCACTGCTCAAATAAATCACATCCACGCAATAGCAAGGTTTCCCTCCAATGTCGACTCTTTCCCTATCAACTCGGTGGTTGGCATGGCCCCACATGTATTATTCAAAATATAATGATGGTTACTTTATAATATAAATACATATAAAAAATAATTTTATTTTTAATTGATAGCTTAGTTATAGTTTTATATTGTTCAGGACAGAGTAATTATTATTATTATTATTATTATTATTATTATTATTATGATCATCATCATCATTTGCTGATATTGTTTAACACCGCATGAGAGAGCCAAATAAGCAACTCGTCCTCTGCTATAAAGTTGGAAAATCGACCACATCATATAACAAATTTCGTTTACGAATCATCTTTACTTGTATCATAAGATACGTGTGTCACTATTGGAAATGCCATTTTCTCTAACCAAGTTTACAGCGGAACTGTGCTACTGACAACAGCCGATTAGAGTTTTAGGAGACCCAAAACGAGTTTTTAAAATATATTACTCTTAATGAAAAAATATATATTATTTGGATTGTTGTCTGATTAGTGTTATTAATCATAAACTGGCCTGCAACTCAACGAATCAAAACCAGAAAAAACCAATCAAAATATGTAAAACCCTAAAACTTGCACAGTAAACAAAAACCTAGAAAAATCGATGAAATGCAGTCCAAGTCGAGATAGATCTCTGTCCTTAAGAACTTATTAGCCTCCGTCATTGGTGCTTCACGGATTCGTTGGCCAATGTTCTCCCATGATAACTTGGTTACCTTTTGTTCAAGGAGCACTCCTTAACAAGTATTTGAATTAGGAATTTGTGGAACTCTCTCTCAAAAGCAAAAGAAATCATGACACTAAAAAAAACCGGATTTTCTATCTATCTTTGTAGTTGGATAACATGCATCTTTTATAAGGCATGAAAGGGTGCCAATAGGGCACCCCTTGGGGTGGGGTGCAACCCTCCAAAGGGTTGTACTCATCTCATGCACCCATTGCATCCAAAAGACATATACATCCTTTTATGAATATTAGAAGAATTTCCAACAATCCCCACAATTCTTCAAATATTCATGTAGACACTTGAGAGAGTTACCATTAACTAAAGCTGCATCGAAATAGGTAGCTTTCGCCTTGAAACTTTCATAGTGAATAACAATCAGATTTACTTGGCAAACTAGTGACCCATAATCTTGAATTGTTCTGCCGTTGGTGTAAACCAAGACAATTGCCAACACACAGCTTTAATTCGACCATTTTCCCGTTCTACAGTTGTGTTTATTTTAGCCCCGAACAACGGTCATGGATTCGTCAAGTACTTTAGGGTAACCCGCCTTTAAAAGTTCCCATGGAAGCAGCCTCACTTTTTACTTGAAATAGGTGATCTACTATCAAGAGGTAATATGTCTTTACCCCCATTAGGACTCATCTCCTAATATAGTGATTATTAAAAGCCTTAGCTTATCCTAACAAATGACAGACAGCACTCAGCGTCATTATCGGAATGAGAAAGAGTACAAAACTCTCCAGTGCTTGTTTTGAATTGCACAAAGTTTCAGTTGTCCATTTTGAACCCAGATCTTGGGATCTCCAGTCAGCTAGGTTGGGTTTCCACACTGACAATTCTTAATTTATAGGCTTCAAGCCCATTCCCCTCGATGACTTCTCAACTTGCTCTCGAGGTAAACCTTTAGTTAGTGGATCTGCTAGGTTTTTATTCGACTTAACATAATCGATCGTTATTATGCCACTTGAGAGCAATTGACGTATGATATTATGTCTCCGACGTATGTGTCGAGACTTACCATTATACATTGTATTTTGGGCTCTCCCAATAGCTGATTGACTATCACAATGTATGTTAATCGCTGACACCGGTTTGGGCCAACTATGAATATCCTCAAGGAAGTTTCTAAGTTATTCTGCTTCTTCCGATGTTTTTTCTAACGCTATGAACTCTGATTCATAGTAGACCGGGCAATACATATTTTCCTCGAGGATTTCCATGACACGGCTGCATTACCAAGTGTGAAAATAAATCCACTCATAGATTTGGAATCCACCGTATCAGATATTCAGTTAGCATCGCTGTATCCCTCTAGTACATCAAGATATCTCTCATAATGTAGCCAATATTTTAAAGTTTCTCTAAGATACCTCAAAACTCTTACTATGACTTTCCAGTGGTTATGTCCTGGATTGCTCGTATATCTGCTAAGCCGGTTCACAGCTTGAGCGATATTAGGTCGTGTGCAATTCGTGAGATACATTAGACTTCCGATGATTCTCGAATACTCTAATTGCGATACGTTTGAGCCAATAATCTTTTATAGATGAAGAGTTAGGTCCACAGGGGTTCTAGCCACATTTATATCCCATTTAATATATTTATCAAATATCTTCTCAATATAATGAGTCTGAGATAATATATATCCGTCTGATGTCCTAGAAATCTTAATTCCTAGGATCACATCAGCTACTCCTAAATGTTTCATATCAAATCTGCTGGATAACACGTTTTTAGTAGATTGAATCATTTCATGATTACTACCAATTATCAGCATACCGTCTACATAGTGACACACAATGACATATCTTTTTTGAGTTGATTTGGTGTACACACATTTATCACACTCAATGGTTTCGAACCCACTTGACAACATCTCTTTGTCAAATTTCTCATGTCATTGTTTAGGTGCTTGTTTTAATCCGTACAAGCATTTTACAAGTTTGCACACCTTCTGTTCTTGTCCAGGGACACTAAACCCTTCTGGTTGTTCTATGTAAATCTCTTCATCCAATTCATCATTCAAGAATGCCGTCTTTACATCCATTTGATGTATTTCAAGACCAAATATAGCTGCTATGGCTATGAGCATTCTTATCGATGTGATGCGAGTCACTGGTGAATAGGTGTCAAAGTAATCAAGGCCTTTATTTTGTCTATAACCTTTTATGACAAGTCTTGTCTTGTACTTATCTATTGATCCATCTGTTTTCATCTTCCTTTTGAATATCCATTTGTAGCCTAGTGGCTTACAACCTGGTGGAATATCAACCAACTCTCAAGTATGGTTCTGTATGATTGAATCAATCTCAGTATTCATAGCCTCTTTCCAAATAGGTGCCTCCAGAGAAGACATAGCTTCTTTATAGTTTTGAGGCTCGTTTTCTAACAAGTATGTCAGAAAATCGGGACCAAACGACTTAGATGTTCTAGCTATTTTGCTACGTCTAGGCTCGATCGTCTCAACATTAACACGTTGATCTGATTCTTGGTCAACTTGATCACTGTACTTGACAGTATCAACTGATCTTTTGAGAGACTCTGTTCTTTATCTTTCCTTACACGGAAACGTCTCTTCAAAAAATGTCGCATTCCTTGACTCAATTACCATATTCGGATTGATGTCAGGAATCTCAAACTTGTGTACCAAGAATCGATACGCACTACTGTTGCGAGCATATCCAATGAATATACAATCAACAGTTTTGGGTCATATTCTAACCTTCTTAGGTTTAGGAACCATTATCATAGCAAGACACCCCCACACATTTTTAGGTATTTGTAGGAAGGTACGAAACCTTTCCACAACTCATATGATGTCTTGTCCAATCTTCTGTGAGAAAGCTTGTTTAGAACGTAGTTCGCGAAAAGCAAGGCTTCCCCCACAAGTTCTGGGGTAAACCAGAATTTTTCAACATGGCGTTCATCATTTCCTTCAATGTTCGGTTTTTGCGCTCAGCAATCCCATTTTGTTGAGGAGAATAAAGAGCAGTGGTTTCGTGAATAATTTCGTGCACAGAACAATATTCACCGAATGGTGAAACGTATTCACCACCTCTATCACTCCTGATTCTTTTGATTTTCTTGCCAAGTTGATTTTCAACTTCATTCTTATAGTGTACGAAGCTCTCAATAGCTTCAGCTTTGCTCCTCAGCAAGTACACACAACAAAATCTTGTGTTGTCATCGATAAAAGTGACAAAGTACTTTTTTACCGCCTTTTGTTTGCACAATATTCATGTCACACACGTCAGTGTGTACAAGTTCTAAAGGTTCAGAACATCGTTCTATAGAATGAAATGATGTTCTATGCATTTTTGCTTCAACGCATGCCTCACACTTATGTTGGCTATCAATTGCAAATTTAGGTATAAGGTTCATGTTAATTAATTTACGCATGGTATCATAATTAACATGTCCTAATCTCCTATGACATACTTTTTGTGACTCAATAGTATAAGCAGAAGTACTAGCTTTATTAATAGCACGATTGACAGTCATTACATTTAGCTTGAAAAAGCCCTCAATTAGGTATCATTTTCCTACATACATATCATTCTTAGTCATTACAAACTTATCAGAAACAAATACAAGCTTAAAACCAGCCTTACTAAGGAGAGAGTCTGAGACCAAGTTCTTCCGAATATCTTGAACATGCAGTACATTCTTCAATTTTAGCTCTTTTCCGGATGTCATCTTCAGAACCACTGTGTCTTGTCCAACCACCTGGGAGGTGGACGAGTTTCCCATTGTCAGATGATCGCCGCCATCGACCTTTGATACATGGAAAACATCCTACTATCTGCATATATATGACGAGTAGCCCCAGTGTTTACCCATCATTCTCTCGGATTCCTAACTATGTTGGCTTCGGTTACCACTACTGATAGTTCCATCTCTAAGATCTCATCAGTCAGCCGCTCACCTTCAGTGACATGGGCCTCATTTTTCTTTTTCTTGCCCTTGTCCGGAGACTTCTTGTTTCTGCAGTCCTTTGACATATGACCGCTCTTTCCACAGTTGTAGCATTTCCCCTTGAACTTCTTGTTCGCTTGGGAATAATCAGCTCAGCTGTTTTTTCTCTTCTTGCTACCATTTACACCCTCAACAATCAATTTCAACTTTATCACTATGTGTATGCTTGTGATAATTGAACAACCTAATAATAACTGTAGGCATTGCATTTTCGCATGTGAAACCCGATGATGAGTCTCAGTTGGAGGCACTACCTTTTTAGTTAAAGATATTGCGGGAAACGGAGGTCGGAATGGGAAATTCAGAATAAGTACGTCATCAAGTTCATTTCACAAGTTCACTGTCTTCGTTAGTGCTGCGTTCGTTACTTCGTTCGAACATCAGGCAGATTGCAGACGTTCGTACCGCGTTCGAATGGGCGTTCGAACGGAGTCGGTATTTCTGGTTTTGCTGCAAGCCTTGCACCCCAGCCCAATTAGCCCCCCAAAGCCCATAAAACACATCCTAATTTAATTAAATTAAATATTAAATAAATAAATAAAATATTTACCAAACATAAAATAAGTATATACCTAATTTAAACAAATCAAATATAATTATTCCTAGCTAAATAGAATTATATATCAATCTAAAATATTGACTTCCTAATCTAACAAATTAATGCCTAATCAACACCAATTAAAGATATCACCTTCCTAATTTGAATTAACCTTGTCCCCCCTCAATCTTTGACTTTCCTTATGATCAAATCCTTGCTCTTAATGCCAAATCCCTTCCTTGTGAGACAAGGTGAAGCCCTAGCCCTTCTCTATATAAACAACCCCTAGCCAAGACATGCACTCCTCTAGCTCATAAACTACTCACACGCAAGTCACAGCAAGAAACCTTAAGACAGCACACGCCAATCACAAGAAAGATAGCAAATCATTCCCTTCATTCTTACCCTCACATCACCGAAAATACAGTAGCCATTCACAACCCCTACAACCACCAAAAAAACCCCTAATCACCACCGAAAATCAGCCCCATAAACCTCCACACATAACCGAAAATCACACAACCCAACAGCAGCCCAAAATCACCTTAAAAACAGCGGTAAAACTACGTCAAAAATAGTAGCCTAAAACACCAAAAACAAGACCTGAAACAGTAAGCAGAAAATACAGAGGAAACGACAGCAAAACCACAAGGAAACAGCAGCAAAAACGGAGTCAAAACAGTAGCTTGAGCGGCAAAACAGCGAAGGAAAGGCAACCAGTGAACCAGAAAAGTTGCGGAGCTTTACCCCTTCCGATCTGCGTGAAACGCGAGTCCGAGAGACGACTTAAAAGGTTAGACCTGAGGGTACTTCCCACACTCATCTTCATTTGATTCTTGTTATTTATTTTGACTGTATTTAATTCTTTGTTGAATATTGTTTGTATATGATGTGTGTTGTGGGTATTGGATGAATGGAAGAGTGTCGTCTCTTGTGATATATAGGATGGAAACCCATACGTAAATTACGTAGCCGAATCCGAATGGACGGTAGTGCGGTCTGTACTTGGGATACAACTCCACATACCACTTGAGTAAACGGCAACTTCTTTTGTTTCATGTTGGATTGATTTATCTATTTTTTTCGTTACTTGAATTCTGCATGTTGCTTATTTATGTATGATACAATCGAGTGCATGGGCTTAGTAAGTGCGATGAAAGGTCCCCTAATTGGAGGGGTTAAAATCCTTCACCATGATGCTTTGCCGCACCGATTGATGTGTGTTCGGTTGAATGCAAGATATGTTCAATCGGGCATATTAAGTTTGATACGATTGTCTTTATTTTGTATGCATGATACAATCGAGTGCATGGTCTTAGTAAGTGCGATGAAAGGTCCCCTAATTGGAGGGGTTAAAATCCTTCACCACGATGCTTTGCCGCGCCGGTTGATGTGTGTTCGGTTGAATATAAGATACGTTCAATCGGGCATACTACGTTTAATATTATTGCTTTTAATTCTTTGTATGCATGATTCAATCGAGCGCATGAGCTTAGTAAGTGCGATGTGAGATCCCCTATGGGGAGGGGTTAAACCCCTTTACACGATGCTTTGCCGCGCCGGTTGATGTGTGTTCGGTTGAATGCAAGATACGTTTGATCGGACATACTGAGCTTGACATTGTCATCTTTAATCTTTGTGTTGCATGCATCAGGTCTGATTCCGTTCGAACGCGTTCTCGGACGCTACACGAACGCGAACCTTCTGTTTACCGTTCGAACGCGTTCTCGAACGCTACGCGAACGCCCACACACTTTCTTAGTCTCATAATGCATCAGGTCTGGTTCCGTTCGAACGCGTTCTCGAACGCACACGCACTTTCTTAGTCTCATAATGCATCAGGTCTGGTTCCGTTCGAACGCGTTCTCGAACGCTATACGAACGCGAACCTTCTGTTTACCGTTCGAACGCGTTATCAAACGCTACGCGAACGCGCACCCACTGAACTGAGACACTTTCACCACATGCACGTATAATTGTTTCTTAGGTGATTTTTCTTATGAAACCCCATATAGTCATGCTTATCTTTGTGCACATCATAATGAAAAAACATGTTTATTTCATTGGTTGCATCATTTACCTTAGTCTTGGTTTAACGTATTACCATTCATATACTTATGCCATGATGACTTTTGAGTATTATTTCTTGTGGTATATCGGATGGAAACCCAGACATAAATTCCGTAGCCGATTCCGAATGGACGGTAGTGTGGTCTGTACTAGGGATACAATTTCACGTACCACTTGGAAAAGTGCTCACATGTATGCTTGTATGATTAGTATGTATGCTTGTGTTTTCGTGAATGATATGCCAATGAAGTTGTATGTTCGTTGCTACTTTGATGTATTCTCAAGCATGCAATCTTAGATGTGAAATGTATGTAAATTTAGGTGTAAGTTTTATTTTATACATGTGATTTAGAAGCATGATACTCTTGGAAATAAGTGTTACTTAAGCTTGATTAAATTATTACATAAATCATTTCATTATAAGTGAGATAAGTAAGGGACCATTCCGAACCCAACGGTTTGAGGACTCCCTTGCGAGGGGTGAGTGCGGCCTTAAATCTCATTTTCCCGGTTCACACCAGGTGGCGACTCCATTATTCTCCGATTTAGTCCCCCGTGGCTATTCCGTACTCCCAACCGGGCCGCGAGCCCGGAACAGCATGCGTCGCCTAGATTCCTGTGTTCCCACAATAACTTAAATCTATAATACCAAGATTAATGTGTTTCATTATATGATTTACTGAGTTAATATTAATATAAGTCTTTGTAGTTTATAACAATTCAGGACTATTTCGTTGTGTCGCGTTCGTATCTACGTTCGAACGAGACTGTCCAGTGTGTGTATGTTCGTGTTGCGTTTGATAACGCGTTCAAACAAAGTATTTCCAGAGAGTTCATGTTCGTGTAGCGTTTGAGAACGCGTTCGAACGGAATGATTCCAGAGAGTTCACGTTCGTATATCGTTCGAAAACGCGTTCAAACGAAATGATTCCAGAGAGTTTGCGTTCGAGTTGCGTTTAGGACGCGTTTTAAGAACTAAGTCAGAAGGTCTACGTTCGAGTTGCGTTTGAAGACGCGTTCGAACGTTCTTACGAAATTTCAGATTTAAGCCTTTGTGTTTGTAGGGCGTTCGAATGCCCTACGGGGTTTTCATGCACAGTCCGTATTTTTCTAGAAAATTTTCTAATCTCGCATGTGAATTACTATCTAACAACACTAGATTTAATAAGTTCTTAAGATTGTTGTTCGATTAGTGTTATTAAACAGAAACTAAAATGCAACCCAACGAATCAAAACCAGAAAAAACCAATCAAAATATGCAAAACCCTAAAACTTGCACAGTAAACAAAAACCTGGAAAAATCGTTGAAATGCAGTCCAAGTAGAGATAGATCTACGTCCTTAAGAACTTATTAGCCTCCGTCACTGGTGCTTCACGGATTCGTTGGACAAGGTCCTCTCAGGATAACTTGGTTACTTCTTGTTCAATGAGCACTCCTTAACAAGTATTTGAACTAGGAATTGGTGGAACTCTCTCAAAAGCAAAAGAAATTATGACACTCAAAAAACCGGATTTTTTGTCTATCTTTGTAGTTGGAAAACATGCCTCTTTTATAAGACATAGAAGGGTGCCAATAGGGCACCCATTGGGGTGGAGTGCAACCCTCCAAAGGGTTGTACCCCTCTCATGCACCCTTGCATCCAAAAGACATATACATCATTTTATGAATATTAAAAGAATTTCAACATGGATTTTTTTATTACGATGGTTATTGATTTTTTTTATATTTTGAGTCTTAATTTTGATTTTGAGTGATTTTTTTTTTTCTAAAAATGGCTAATGTATAGATATAAAATCCTAATCATATATATAGAAATAATGATTTTTATTTATCATGGGGTTCGACCAAATCCTGTTGCCCAGTCCATCGCTTGTGTGGGCTGACCCCAAGGCCGACCCTGTAAGTACGTGTCACGCATGTATTGGGGCACACCACCTTATTTCAGTCTAAATCTCCTTCATGGATAACTTATTCGGACATCTCCAATTAGGGCATCAGCGCGCATCGTGCGCGGTAAGCCCACCTGAATGCTGAAAAATGTAAATTTTCAGCTTAAGTGCTTACAATTTTCTCTAACACACTTCAAAACGCCTCAAATCTATTTTCAACGCTAAAACCAACATCAACACTCATCAGATACATCTCAAACATTAAAAAAATTAAAAAAACATGCTTTTCGTTAATATCATATATCAATTACAAAATATAAATATATATCAAATACATATATGTATAAATTTGAATTTAAAATACAAACCAAATATGAATCTCACAAAGAAGTAACCATTGAATATTTTTAGGTAATCTAAAGGTGGTGAAGTAATTCTGGAATGGTAGTTAAAATTCTGAATTTTTACTTAATTAGGTTTCAAAACCTAACTTTTGTGTTTCATGTTCAACCTACACAAAGCTTTACCTAATGCCATCTTTTATTGTGTTTCTATGCTTCTAAGGCATCTATATACAAATCTTTAACCTTTATTTCAACCTCGAGCTATGTTAGTAGGTATCAAATACACAATATATCACCATATGCTTCGTTTTTTAAACATCGGAAACCGCCCCACCAAGCCACCAGACCCGGGCTTAATTGGAGCAGGTAAAACCCCAGACTGCCTCATATTTTTACAAGAAATGCGTTAGGGTTGGTGCTCAGAGTGCCAATCTGGATCGTATCCATGTTCGATTCATGAATACGAACAATTCTCTTTTCCATAATATTACTTATTTATGGTAATACTTCTTGCTTTTATATACATTTCAATCTAATTATGATTAGATTGAAACTAAATATGATTAGTGATATGTATATATTAGACAAAGACCTGATAATATATTTTGTAGTGCGCGGTTACAAAGTAGTTTGTAATTGACATTGGGAAGTGTCACTAAGAGAAGTATATTATCAAATAAAGTTCCTGGACAGATTTACTAACACGGGTCGGTTAGTAAAATTCGCTGAGACCAGTACACGTCGTATATCGAGATTTGGTCCGATGGTTTATCCCAATGAATCATGAGTCTGGGGAGACTCGTATAGACGTGTAGGTGTTTATAGTGGATAAACACTGAACGACTCAATGAAGATTTCCTAATAGATGGTACACCAACGTCAATAGGAATCTTCTCGGGTTGAGTGAGCATAGTGGTCTTTCGACTTTAGATACCACTGTAGATGTATGAGGTATTTCATACTTTGATGGCAGTCACGTCACCGATCTATTTAGATCAGACTTCCACATGTTCGTTGGGTGTGGACTGATCCTCATTAGACCCGGACACGGTTCCGATTCTGGAACCGAAACCGTTGGCGACCGATTCGGTTGGGGTTCGACCCCAACCCGAACCGGTGGAACCGTACGGTTCCACCGGTTCTACGGTTCCAACAGGAACCGAACGGTTCCGGTTGGAACCCTACCCCAAATTTTATTATTTAAAATGTAAATTACTAATGTATCCCTAATAACGGTAATAAAACGGTTATATTTAGGGGCGTTTTTTGTATCAAAAAAATTCTAAAATTCTTTAAATAGGATTCATTTTTCATAATTTCATCACACCAAATTCTCAACTCTCTCATTTTCTATAATTCTCTTATTCTCAATCTCACTTCAATACAATTCTCTTATAATCTTAGTCTCAATCTCAATTCATTTAGTTGTTAATTTGTTATCATTCACAATTATTCAATTTTTCTTATTTTTCTTCCTAATTTCTCAAAAAAAAAATGGCAAGCTCATCTGAGAACATAATGTCAAATATACCAACCCAAGAGAGCGGTCCTAGTGTTAGTGCACAATCACGGAGAAGAGAAGTTAAGGCTCGGTCCTCATATATTTTCAAAATTCATTTTAATTTGGAACGCCTAGAAGATGGTTCTCAACGAGCAATTTGCAACTATTGTGGGGTTATCTATAATTTTCTGGTGGATACGGCAATATGATCAAGCATATGGAAAAAACATCATCCGTTGAACTTGTCATTGATACGACACCAACTCAAATGAACAGGTACGCATCATCTAGTAGAGGTACGAGTAGTGTAGATTTATTTAAATATTCTGATGCAAAAAATAAGAAGAAATTTGCGAAATAACTTGTATGGCACATCTTTCTTTAAGCTTTGGTGAAAAACTTAACTTCATTTTACTAATTACGTGCATAATGCTTTAAACCATGTTGCATGTAGAATGACTCGAAACACAACAAAACGTCATATTTTCAAATTATATAAAGATGGTAAAATTATTTTAAATGAAATATTTAAAGATATAAAATGTCGTATTTCTATATGTTCTGATATTTGGAGTGACCATTGGCAAACACACTCATACATGGTGTGACTTGTCATTGGATTGATGCATCATTTACTATGTAAAAAAGACTTATTGCATTTAGAGTTTTTGATGACCCACCATACTGCACATAATATTTATAGAATGATGAAGGTAATTTTGATGAATATGGTTTAGTAGAAAAAAATGTAACAATTGGATTTGATAATGCATCTGCAAATACTGGCATCCATTCATGATTTAAAATCCTTATGTGAACCAAATTTAGGGGGTCGATTTTTTCATATTCGTTGTACATGTCATGTCCTTAACATATGTGTGCAAGACAGGCTAAAATTATTATCACCTTTCCTTGATCCAATTAAAATGGCACTTAACTGTATTTGGTCATATTCTCAAGTTAGGAGAGAATGGACCAAGTTTTGTAAAATAAATGGTATTAAACCGATTAAATTTTCAAGAGACGTTCCAACACGTTGGAATTCTACTTATTTTCTTTTATGTCAAGCATTTCAATACAAAGATGCATTATGTAGTTTTTTTTCTCAACATGTTCAAAATATCATACTTATCCCAGTTAATGGGATATTTGTGAATTTTTTTTAGATATTTTAAGAGTTTTTAATGATGCTACTTTAGTTTTTAGCGGTGTTTATTATCCTACAGCACATTTATTTCTTCTTGAGAGTTTAAATATTGTTGGCACTCTCGATGAATATGTTGACAGTGACGACCCTAATGATATTATTTTGTTGGAAGCCATTACTGCTATGAAGGTAAAATGGTTGAATTATTTTAGAGAAATTCATTTACTTTATCTTATTGCTGCTGTTTTTTATCCTAGATTTAAATTAAAGAGGTTTGAATGGTGGTTTACAAGCTTACTATGGTTATTTAGGAATATTAGATGAAATTGATATTACGAGCATAATGACGAAATTAAGAAGTGATTTAATTATTTTATTTAATGATTATATTGTAAGATATAACTTAGGAACATTAGGTCAATCTAGTAGTAGCGAACCGGTAATTCAAACAAGACTTAGCGCAGGGGATCGTTGGTTATTGCAACGAAATAAAAAAAAACTAGGGATACGACAACTAATAACCCTGAATTAGATAATTATTTATCTACAAATTTTGAGTTTTCTAATGAAAGTTTTGCAGTAAAAAATTTTTAAAATCCTTGAATGGTGGAACCGGCATCAAAATATATCATCTGTTTTATCTATTATTGCTAAAGAGATATTGGCAGCACATATTTCCACCGTTGCGGTTGAGCAAGCCTTCAGCTTGGGATGTAATATATTGGAAGCTGGGCGATCTTCATTACATCCAAGCACTCTAGAAGCAACAGCTTGTGTGGATGATTGGACTCGAGCTGATCTGAGACAACAAGAAGATGCCCCTGATGATTTTGAAGATTTGTTCGATAATGCTTCTGCAACAAGTGCAAGCAGAACTGGAGCCGAAGGATCACTGATAATGATGATTGATAATTGTAAAATTATAATTTACAAGGGGATATGTCTTAAAATTGTAATGAACTACGTGAGCTTTGATTCCTCTCACCCTTGGAAGGATACGTAGGCAACTTAAATTTTAAAATTTAAGCTCAAGCTCTTCAATTAATAAATTTTTTTATTTATTAAAATTAATCTCATTTATTTTAATTAATTTTCAAAATTCAAAATTCAAAAAAGTATTGGAACCGAACCGAACCGGTCGGTTCCGGTTCGGTTCAAGGTTCTAGTTCCACTTAAGTGTGGAACCGGAAACTGGCCGGTTCGGTTCGGTTCCGAACCGCCGGCCGGGTCTAATCCTCATGATATCTTGTGCGTATCAAGATAGGATCTGTCAGTTCTGTGTACATATCATAGGTATTCAATGTTGCAATTAACAATCTGTTAAATCTCTGGCCTCGTGGTACACTGTAGAAATTAGTTCTATGTGTTATTAAGAGATTGCTAATAGAAACATCGACGAGATTATACCTATAGAGATTTGAAATTTTTATCTATATCTCTGGGATAATC
>SKCR01053379.1:0-48474 GCA_019454045.1 Zanthoxylum bungeanum | reverse complement strand
CAATTTGTTTGGCGTTCGAACGAAGAAACGAACGCAGCACTAACGAAGATAGTGAACTTGTGAAATGAACTTGGTGACGTACCCGCTCTGAATTTCCCCTTCCGACATCTGTTTCCCGCAATGTCCTTTGACTAAAAGATAGTGCCTCCAACTGAGGCTCATCATCGGGTTTCACATGCAAAAATGCATTGCCTACAGTCGCCCCACTTTTGATGGACTTGTGCAGTGTGTGACTTTGAACAATTCTATCAAAGTTATGCAATGCATTTTCACTCACCTAGCTCGCCAGCTGCCACTTGACTTACCATGTTTTGAGTTGAGTTTTATTTGGTGGTGAGGTGCTGCGACCCCTGGTTCATTCCCGGATCGTGCTCCATTTTTAGAGCGCCATTTTCGGCATCTTTTGTGTGTGTGCTCCATTTTGGAGCGTCATTTCCGGCATCTGTTGTGAGTGCTCCATTTTGGAGTGCCATCTTCGGCGTCTGTTGTGAGTGCTCCATTTTGGAGTGCTATCTTCGGCGTCTGTTGTGAGTGCTCCATTTTGGAGTGCTATCTTCGGCGTCTGTTGTGAGTGCTCCATTTTGGAGTGCCATTTTCGGCATCTGTTGTGAGTGCTCCATTTTGGAGTGTCATTTTCGGCATCTTGTTGTGGTAGCGGTCCATTTCCGAACCGTGCTGTGCGAGAATGTGGCTCATTTTTGAACCGTTATTTGGTGAGATGGTCTTTGCCGCTACAAAAACCTGCGAACACAAAACAAACATTGCATGTATGTGATATTGGTATGCATGTACATGTATCATATTCCGATGGGTTAGGCCTTCCTTGGTCCATTTCCGAACCGTGCTCCATTTTCAGAGTGCCATTTTCAGCGAGATGAGATGATGGTCCATTTCGAACCGTGCTCCATTTTCGGAGTGCCCTTTTTCGGCGAGACGTGATAATGGTCCATTTCCGAACCGTGCTCCATTTTCGGAGTGCCATTTTCAGCGAGATGAGATGATGGTCCATTTCGAACCGTGCTCCATTTTCGGAGTGCCATTTTCGGCGAGATGTGATAATGGTCCATTTCCGAACCGTGCTCCATTTTCGGAGTGCCATTTTCGGCGAGATGTGATAATGGTCCATTTCCGAACCGTGCTCCATTTTTCGAGTGCCATTTTCGGCGAGATGAGATGATGGTCCATTTCGAACCGTGCTCCATTTTCGGAGTGCCATTTTCGGCGAGATGTGATAATGGTCCATTTCGAACCGTGCTCCATTTTTCGAGTGCCATTTTCGGTGAGATGAGATGATGGTCCATTTCGAACCGTGCTCCATTTTCGGAGTGCCATTTTCGGGGAGATGTGATAATGGTCCATTTCCGAACCGTTGCTGATGAGAGATAGTCCATTTCCGAACCATTACTGATATGAGAGTGGTTCATTTCTGAACCGTTGCTGATAATGATGTGGGCCCCGCCCCCAGAGTACTATACCCGGCAGAACTAATACTGAACCAATGTGGGCCTCGCCCCCAGAATGCCATACCCGGCAGAACTGATACTGATGATGTGGGCCTCGTCCCTAAGCTGATATTGATGTGGGCCTTGCCCCAGACTGATACTGATATGGGCCTCGCCCCCAGACTGATACAGTGTTGTCGCTGTTTCTGATTGGCTTGTCTTTGCCGCTTTCTCTCTTTCTGCTTCAAAACCTGTGAATACCAAACAAAACAAACACAAAAGAATGCAAAGTATGTTACGTGTATGCATGCATGCATAAGTTTCTTATCCCGTTAGTTAGGTCTTCTGCCAATTCTCTTGGTGACTGCTGCTCGGTTTTCTCTCCCTCGGGTAAAATACTGCTTCATTCTTTCCATATTGATCGGCTCGGTGAACTCATTCCCTTCTGACAGTCTCACTGCCCCATTTTCCCAATTTCTGAATGGCTATCTCATCTTTTCTGTTTTCTTATTCTGAGGATTCCCCGTGTTCATAATACAAAGGTTGAATGCTTTTCTCAATATACTCATTTGCAGAAGAGATTCAGCGAAGTGAACGTCTTATTATCATTAAGAAAAGGTTCGAACAAGAGACAAAATCAATGTCTATATTAAGAATGCAGATCATAATTGAATAAGATCCGGGAAACAAACACCTCCATAATGCATCTTCTTCGTCTTCACCCGTCTACTTGCTTTCTTCGAACATCAGATTTTCCAACTGCAGTAGTTTTTTTCCCATTTACTTCTCCTTTTTGCCACCTCCTCCCCGTCACTGTCTGAGAAGTTTTCCCAGAAATCCCCCATCTGCTTTATTTCGTTTTTGCCACTGTTGTCCTGTATCCCCATGCGAGAAGTTTGATGGTTGTGGGTTAGGAAGGCAAGGTTGTTGGGTAGGCCGGTGTTGATCACATGTGTGGGTGGAGGTTTTCTATGTGTGTCGGGTTGTTCTTTTTCAGGGTCAGGTATTTTGTGTGAGTCTATGAGGTCCTGGATTTCGTGCCTAAGGCGGGTGCAATTGTTAGTTTCATGACCCTTTTGCTGATGGAAGTAACAGTAAAGGTTCAGGTTAAGGTAGCATGGCAGAGGGTTTGGAAGTGGTTTAGGCTCTAAGGGATATATGAGTCCTTGCCTTTTCAGTTCTTCAAATACCTCCGACAAAGGTTTACCCAAATCGGAGAATTGTCTATTTCTGATGGGGGTAACCCCAGAGGGAGTGGGCTTGGTCCTTGAAGGTTGCCCAATGATTTTTCCATTCTGGTTGCACAACTTTCTATTATTGGCTACACGGGATACAGTCAAACTGGCCACAACATTGGTCAAAACTTGCAATTGCTCAACAATTTCAGCTACTTTGATCTCCAATCGATCTAGGCGGGATCCCTCGTTGGCGGATTCACTCATGTTTGTTGCTGCTCTTTTAGTGATTCGTATCTCTTCCCTAACCCAACGGGAAACTATGATGGCTTTTTGGAACACAAAGGTTAGCATGATGCATGTATGCATGAGGAGCATGAGATGCATGTAACATATAGAACATACTAAATCAATTAAAATTTTCGAACAAGTCGGCCTATTATCATTTTAGAAGCTTTTGGGCTAACTGTCATAGGAATGAACTCGTCCCAGTTTAAATGGCCCAATGAGTTCACATCTCATGGCAAGGAGCCCAACTAATTCCAAATGGTAATGTTCCGAACACAAGCACAAAGTGGCCCATCAATCACTTAGAAGCATTTGACCCAATCGTCATAAAATACGTTCTTGTCCCAGTTTAAATGGCCCAACAAGCCACATCTCATGACAAATGGTCCAAATGGATCCAAACGATGATGTTCCCAAGCACAAGCATAAAAGAAATGCAAACATAGACTAATAATTTCTAAAGAATGGCCCATCAACATTTCAGAAGCTTTGGCCCAATGGTCATAAGGTACGAACTCGCCCCAGTTTAAATAGCCCAGCAAGTCCGCATTTCTGACAATGGTCCAACTGCATCCAAATGAGGATGGTCCACAAGCACATACTCAAGGAAATAATTGTTACTTTAACCATACAACCCCGGTCTATGGGTGGGTTTACAAGAGTGTAGACAAAGGCTCTCATCGGCGAAGGATGGCCCACAACTAGGTCTCCCCAATCAAGGGTTCGAGCAACCAAGTGAGCGCACCTTTTTTTTATACACTAAGGTACGTGCCAATGAGCTATGGTGTGTGACGGACTATCAAATGGATTTCCCGTTGTAGATTCCCCAGAGGGAAGGTGGAGCGAGGCTCACTTAAATACCCAAGCCTCTTAGGCTCTGATCGCTTGGTGTCAGGAATAAACAACGAGTCCTCCAAATTATTCCATCACAATAGGCTACGAGTAGATGGTTATATAGGTGCCTTCACAAGCTTTTCCTTCTAGAAATGTAGTGAATGAAGGAGGACACCCAACCATTACCTAGCCTTAAAATGCCTTTGATTAAACCCACATTTTATCAACTATAGACACGGTCAATTAAAACATAAATCCAATCATTACAAGAAATATTCGGGGCCGATTCTCTATCCCCAGTGGAGTCGCTAGACTGTGGGACACAGGAACTGGGCGACGCATGCTGTCCCAGGCTCGCGGCCCGGTTGGGAGTACGGAGTAGCCCGTGGGGGACTAAACCGGAGAATAATGGAGTCGCCACCCGGTGTGAACCGGGAAAATAAGATTTAAGGCCGCACTCACCCCTCACAAGGGAAGACCTTTAACCGTTGGGTTCGGAATGGTCCCTTACTCATGCCACTTGTAATGAAAGGATTTATATAATAATTTAATCAGGCTTAAGTAACACTTATTTCTAAGAATATCATGCTTCTAAATTCACATACATACATCAACAAGTTCATTTAAACTTATATGTAACACATATTCGAATTTGCATACAGCCTATTTGCATGTAATCTATGTCTCAATTTGCATACATAAGGATTATCATACGGCAAGCACACAAGTTAATGAACGCATTAGTGGACACATAAACGCAAACAAATAGCATTCTTACTAGCATGCATATTAATAAAAGACATTTAAGCGCATAACAAAAATAGACAACTAGAGAGGTAATACAAATGCATGACGTAAAAAGGGTAACTATGTGCTAAGATGGACATGTCGTAATGTGATGCAAGAGGATCTGTTTACCGTGGGCGTTCGTGCAGCGTTCGTAGACGCGTTCGAACGGTAAACAGAAGGTTCTCGTTCGAGTAGCGTTCGTAAACGCGTTCGAACGGAAATGAAATAGAATGCTCACGTTCGTATGGCGTTTGTGAACGCGTTCGAACGGAAATGAAACAGAATACTCATGTTCGTGTGGCGTTTGTGAACGCGTTCGAACGGAAATGAAACAGAATACTCAAGTTCGTATGGCGTTCGTGAACGCGTTCGAACAGAAATGAGACCTGATGCATGATAAGGCAAAATGCATGCGCGTTCGTAAACGCGTTCGAACGAGAACAGACCTGATGCATAAAATGGGACGCAATACATAAATGGCAAATAGTACAATGCGAGGCGCGCCGAAGCATCGTGGTAAAGGATTTTAACCTCTTCAATTAGAGGACCTCTCATCGCACTTACTAAGCCAATGCGCCCGATCGCATCATGCATACAAGCATAAAGACAATCATATCAAACTAAGTATGCCCGATTGGGCACATCTTACATCCAACCGAACACACATCAACCGGTGCGGTAAAGCATCGTGGTAAAGGGCTTTAACCTCTCCCCATAGGGGATTTTTCATTCCACTTACTAAGCCCATGCGCTCGATCGCATCATGCATACAAACATAAAGACAATCATATCGAACTAAGTGTGCCCGATTGAACAAATCTTACATCCAACCGAACACACATCAACCGGCGCGGTAAAGCATCGTGGTAAAGGGCTTTAACCCCTCCCCATAGGGGATCTTTCATTCCACTTACTAAGCCTATGCGCTTGATTGAACCATGCATAAATAAGCAACATGCAGAATTCAAGTGACGAAAAATAAATAAACCAAAGAAACACAAAACAAAAGAGGGTGCCGTTTGCTCAAGCGGTACGTGGAGTTGTATCCCAAGTACAGACCGCACTACCGTCCATTCGGATTCGGCTACGGAATTTACGTCTGGGTTTCCATCTTATATACCACAAGAGACGACACTCTTCGATTCATCCAATACCCATAACACACATCATACACAAACAAGAGTCAACGAATAAGTAAAATACAATCCAAATAAATAACAAAAATTAAATAAATAGGAGTGTGAAAAGTACCATCAGGTCTAACCTTTTTGCCGACTTTTGGACTTACGTTTTGCGGAGATCGGAAGGGTAAAACTCCTCAACTTCTCTGGTTCACTGGTTCAGCGTCCTAGCTCACTGTCTTGCTGTTTTGCTTGTTGTTCGGCCTCCGTTCTGCTGCTGTTCGGCCTCTATTTTGCTGCTCACTGTTCAGGTCACTTGTTTTGACGTTTCAACGGACTGCTCCGAGTGTTTTTCGTGGGTTTTTAGTGTAGTCTTGTGAGATTATTTTAAGGATTATGAATGCAGTTTTTATGTTACTGTTTTGAGGGTCTTAGAGACTGTTTTGGGGGTGTATTTTCGGTGTGTTTGGGCTGCTGTTTGGAGGTATATTTTCGGTGATGGAGGGCTGCTGTATGGGGGGATTTTCGGTGATGGGTAGAGGTTTAGGAGGGTGCTGTTTTCGGTTATGGAGTGGAGGAGATGAAGGGAATTACTTATGTTCTTTTCGTTGCTATTGCCGTGAGTGGTTAAGGTTCTTTTTTGTTGAGATTTTTGTGTGAGTTCTGTATGAGCTAGCTAGAGAGAGTCTTGGGCGTGGGCTTGAGAGATTTTTGAGGAGGGGTTAAGGAGGGTGATGTTTATATAGAAGAGAGCTAGGGTTTCTCCTTGTTCACAAGGAATAGGATTTGGCATTAAGAGCAAGGATTTGATTTGGTATTGAGCAAGGAAAGTCAAAGATTTAATGGAGACAAGATTGGTTTAGATTAGGAAGTTTGAATATTTAATTTATGTTGGTTTAGGAATACAATATTTTTTAATTGGTTAGGATTGATTTAATTAGGCATGACATCCTTTTTAATTGGTATATGATTTTGTTTAGTTAGGAAGTTAAAATATTTGATTTGTCTCAATTAGGTATGATTATATTTTATGTTTTATTTAATTGGTAAATGGCTTAATTATTTTATTTAATTAATATTTAATTTAATTAATATTTAATTTAATTGGGATGTGTCTTATGGGCTTGATGGGCTAGCAGCAAAACCAGAATTACCGACACCGTTCGAACGCCTCTCAGAACGCTGCACGAAAGCCCGCAATCTGTTTGGCGTTCGAACGAAGAAACGAACGCAGCACTAACGAAGACAGTGAACTTGTGAAATGAACTTGGTGACGTACCCGCTCTGAATTTCCCCTTCCGACATCGGTTTCCCGCAATGTCCTTTGACTAAAAGATAGTGCCTCCAACTGAGGCTCATCATGGGGTTTCACATGCAAAAATGCATTGCCTACAATCATCATCAGCAGAGATGTGATATTTGGGGGTTTTGGGGTCGGGGCGGAGTGGAAGCGCGGGTCCGGGCGATATCGTAATTTAAAACTTTTTCAAAACATCGAATAAATTATTCAATATAATATGAATAATTTATTCATATATTACCTAAACCAATTTGTTTAATATCATATATTAACATAAATATAGTTGAAAACTTGCGAAACTTTTACGAAAATCGTTTTTCCGCAAAATGGCCTAAAATACGTTTTTGACCGAACCGACTACCCGACACTTTTGGAAACTGTCCAGGTCAGATCCAATAGTGTCGGGGCAGTTCATGGGCTGCCCAAACAGTGACGGAATCACCATTTTTACAGCCGTCACTCGGTTGGCTCAAAATCCACCTGATAATGCCGTTTTTGACCGTTTTCGCTTATTTCAACTCCGAAACACTTTCCGAAAATTGTGCCAACTCCCAAAACACATCCATTACATTCATAAGATATCAAAATCATCCAATAATTTCCAGTTCAACCGAATCTGATCCAGAAAAATAAAATCATAATTTTTCATGCTTTAAACCCAAAAATTCAAGATTAATCTAATTAATCTAAACACCAATTGAGTCCACCACAAATGAACAACTCAATAACAATTCTAGGATTTTACTAACCGACCCGTGTTAGCAAATCTTGACCAGTAACTTTATTTAAGGATATACAACTAATAGTTCGCTTCCCAATGTCAATTACAAACTGCGTTGTAACTGCGCACTATACTGTAAATCCTAGGGTCTTTGTCTAGTATACATTTATCACTGAACCAGATTCAGTTTCAATCTAATCGTAATCAGATATCTGATCGTAATTAGATCGAATAAGCGTATAAAACATAAGGGTGCTACCGTTAAAATTAGTAATATTATGAAAAAAGAAACTGTATGTATTTATGAATCGGACATAAATACGATCCGAATTGGCACTCGGAGCACCAACCCTAACAATATTTACAGAAGAACAACTACAGAAAGAAGGAATTGATGTCAATGAGATATTTTCTCCGGTAGTTCGACTTACAACAGTCAGAGTAGTCCTGGCTATGTGTGCTATATTTGACCTACATCTGGAATAGTTGGATGTAAAAAATGTATTTCTTACAAGAGGCCCACCGTTGATATTACCACATCCACTTGCTTCATGGCCTTTACTAAGCTCTCGTGGTCGTATAGATCCCCCTGCAAAGCAAAGCCCACAAAATTAATAACACAAGCATGTAAAATTGAAGTTTCATGTTCTTCACTCAACTGAGAAAAAGAAATAATAAATATTATAAAACTTACATGGAGCAAAGTGACGCCTAAGTTTTTAAAATTGTCGACGAGTTTTCCCTTGACAGGATCAGAGACAGTGGTTTCTCTAACCAAAGCAAAAGTAGGACGGCCAGCTTTTGCACTAGCTTCTACGATGAACTTTCGGATGTACCCAGTTCCTCCGATGATCAAAATCTTTCTTTTCTCAGCCATTTAATCAAAAAACCCCACACCAAAAAAAAAAAAGTATGGGGATGCTATACAAGAAAGATAATGGAAGTCTATATGAAGTACAAGCTGGAGCACTATATATGGATCAAACCCAGTATGCGGCTGATGGGCGTCTAGCCGATTGGTAGGGATATAAGTTCAACTAATCTCCTCCATAAATTATGAAATTTTTGAGTTGTGTTTCGGTGGATATCTGGGCAATATTATAACTTATGTGTTTTTTGAGTCACATTAGATATCATATTGTAATATGTAGATTGTAATAATTCAAAAAAAAAACCCCAATATGTGAAGTCAATGAAATAACCTCTTAGGTGAATGTGATAATGTGGCATCTTTAGTTGGTCGGTCTTAACGATTAATTAGAATTTAATATTGAGTTGAATTTATATGAACATTAAATGAATTGTTGAATTTTATCACTAATATTATATAAATCCTAATAATTAATGGGAAATATATAAAATTGGCAAAAAAAATTTCATCGAATGTCTGTATCACCTGCTGATCACTGTGAATTTGAGGTCTGTGGTAGAGATAGGATTGAAATTATTAACATAAAAGAAAAGACGTGTACGTTTAGAAAGTTTGATTTACATTAATTTCTGTGTGCACATGCATTGACTGTAAATGTGACTATTAAAATCAAACACTCTAGTTTTTAGAGCAAAATGTACATAATAGACATCATTCATGCTGCGTATGAGGAGACTATCCGTCATATTGGTGACCAATCGGATTGTGTCTTTCCATAAGAGTTATCAGGTATAATATTATTTTGTTTTATTTGAAAAACTTTCAACAATAATTTTAATTGATGTTTTGATTCTCAATGCATGTTTAAATGTATTGCTACCAAATGAGCGTGTTTCGACGGGATGATCGAAAATAAATAGAAGACATTCAAATGGCTAACAAATAATGTAAGTCATATGTGGTCGATGTGGCGAACGTGGACACAATAGATGTTCATGCATGATTCTTCTTAATCAAAATCTAAGTCAACATTAATTTTCATCGGATTTGATGTATCAGAAATTGATGTTTTTGACTTATGTTTTTGAATTTATATGTAAAAATCATATCTATCAATAAAAATAGTAAATTATTTCATTGAACATCAAAATCAATGTAATATCACCTGCAATGATTTGTTTTTATAGTTAGAGCAAATGAAGAATACTCGATTTTATATAAAAATTCTACCCTCAAAAATCCGAATAAAGTGTTTAATTGAATAAAGTGTAGCTAGAAGAGTCATGTACTCCAAATGAGTTGGTATGTCATATTATTATTATAAAAAATAAATAAATAAAGTGTTTAATTGAATTAATCAAAACCCACAATTTATGTTAAAAATCATCCTTTTTTTGAACATGTCCGATATTAGAAGTTAAAAATTTAATAAGAGCCTGATTTTTTTTTTTAAAAAAAAATTTTTTGAGACAACACTTGTGATTACTGTTGCATTTTGGTTGAAAAGCGAATTCTAAAAGCTCTTGTTGAACAAGGCTGTTATGTTTTAAGGTTCATCTGCTGATTAGTTTACTTTTTATTATTTTCAAATAAAAAGATGCTTATGTTCTATGATTACCCTAAAGTAATTTATTTTTTTTGGAATCATTATCGTGTAGTCAAACCATCTCTTCCGGGCTTAAGCGGAGCAGATAAAATCTTTGGATGTCCCATGTTCTTACAAGAAACACACTCCCTGAATTCGAACCCAGGATCTCAAGGTGAGATCTTGAACCATACACCACCAAACCACGCTCATTAAAGGCACCCTAAAATACTCATTTCGTAATAACATAATTTTCTTTTAGAACGATGTTATTTTACTCGACTGGGGAAAAACTGTTAAAGTCATACTTCAGTCATGCACAGAAAGCATGATTGAAGAAAATAAATAAATTAAATATGTTGGTGGCTCTCATATATATATATATATATATATCTATATATATATATGCTAAAAAGGAAAATAATAAAAAATTAAAATTCACTATTTGCATAGTAAATTTTATGCCTATAAATAGATGTTTCGTTTCATTATTTCATCATCTCATTTTCAACCAAATTTTATGTATTTTAAGAGATAAAATATAGTTTATTCTTAAGAGTTTGAGAGAGAGTTGTTCTCATATTCTAAGAGAGTGTGAGATTGTTCACTCTTTGAGTTGAGAGAGATGTTGTAAAAAAAATTTCATCATAGTGAAATCCTTCTATTTTTGCCGGTAGATGTTTCACTCACATTGAAGGTTTTACTACGTTAAATTTGTGTCTCATTATTTTATTTTATTGATAATATTTATGGTAGGCCAAACCTCCTAATTATTATTGTATTGTTATATGGTAGGTTAAGCCTCCTAATTATTTGTTATATGATACACAACACCTCCTGAACTAACAATTATTTTCAATTTCATTTTACTTGTGTGCCAGTTTCAACCCACGATTTCCTAACAAAAACAATAGATAATGACTTGTTACTTTGGAGTTTTATATGCCTGATCAGGCATGTCCGTCTGATAAAACAATATTTTTTAATTTTTTTTTTTAGCTATATTGACAATAATTAAAAAGTTTATCAATTGATTAGATCATTAGATATTAGATCAGTGAACTGTTGACGTGGATAATGATTGATTAGCTTGCTGCAATAATTTCTGAATATTGAATTATGTTAATTTCTTAAATTCCGGTTAGGTTCATTTACTGGTTTAATTTTTTTCTTTATTGTTTTCAAATAACAGATGCTTAAGTTCTACGATTTGGACAATATTATCCCACAGTTTGTCCACTAGAGAGTCATCTGATTGTGACAAATATTTTAAAAATTCAAGAGCTCACTTGTCTTTACATTATATTAATTGATTATACATTAGACTAGCGAACCGATCACATATTATATAACGAAATCAATAGTTCTCTTAACGTGATTTGAGAGATTTTTTTTTTTTTTTGGGATCATTCTCTAAGTAGCAACAACAATGAAATAATTTTAGTTTATCCAAATTCGAGTATGTATGTAAATTTCGAATTTATAATTTTATGTTAATAGAGAATGGTCTGTTAAAGGATGTGGACGGTATGACGGTGGTGTGATTTTACTACAATGTCCTAATTGTAACAAAATGGTTAATTTTACTAACTCTGCCCGTGAAAGCTATTTGTTAATACATTATTATATAGCTTTTAAATTGCTTAATTTATAGAGGTGTGTGAAAAATTAATTAGAGTGAAATTAGTAATAAATTTTTAATTTAAGTGGAGCTTCCACAAAATCGGCTACGCAGTAACTAATTATCAATCAAAAAATATGTTATGCAGTAACTAATTTTCAAGAAAAATTGAGTGTCCATAAAATAGGTTATGCAGTAATCAACTACTCAATAAAAGGGGGAACCCACAAAACTGATTACGTAATAACCAAACATTAAATAAAAGTAGGTTAGAAAGTAATTAATTCTCGGAGCATCCACAAAGTAGGTTACTTAGTAACCAATATTCAAATCAGTTGGAACATACACTGGTAAATCAAAAAAATCATGATAAAATAGCAAAGAGGATTAAAAATCCTTTGCAAATGACAAAATCTCATTACACAAAAGGACAAGTTCGATTTAAGATATTAAAAATCATACGCCGAAAGTTCCTATTAAAATGACTTGGTCAATCTATTGAAGCAAAATGCAAACCGGATAAGCATATTCCGGATTCAAATATTCAAATTTATGCAGTAACTAATTTTCAAGAAAAATAGAGTATTCACAAGTTTTTTAACACTCCGATTTTTAGGGTGCAATCAGACCGAAATCACGATCGATTCCTATTTCGATCGGCCGATCTAGCTCAATTTTAAAAAGCGTTCTCATGATTTAAAGAATAAATCTGAATGCCATGCTTAATTGAGCCTCTGCCACCTTCACTGATAAGCAGGGCCGGTCCTGAGTTTTTGGGTGCTCGGTGCGAAAGCTCAAAATGTGCTTTTTTATTACGAAAATATATGTTTAAAAAAAATAATATCTAACGAGGGCTGGAACCCAGTCGAAGCTGGGGGGCTAGGCCCTCACGCCCAAATTATATTACTTGAGAAAATATACAAAGGGAGAGATATAGTACATAAACCCCGATAATAAAATACAATCATATACAACCATTCCTAGCAAAACTCCTTGAAATTTCAACATTTAAGAAATTTTCTTCTAGCATTTTTTGAAGTAAAATCATCAATTATATCATCATACTCCAAGTCTTCAATCTCATCATTTTCAATGCATAAGATTGCTAATCCATTTAGCCTATCTTGAGTTATAGTGGTCCGCAAGTAAGATTTTAATAATTTCAATTTTGAAAAACTTCTTTCTGTAGATGCCACGGTCACAGGTACAGTCAATAGTACACGATAAGCAATCATGATATTAGGACACATATCGGTTTCTTTTACAAAGTTTGCTATTTCCATGGATGTCCAAGGGTTATTAGAGAGAAATGCTTCTTCAGGTACATCATTTGCAACACCTGTAATTCTGAATATAAGTCTGCTCCATCTATATCCATGGTATTTCCATGTTTCAAATGCTTCAAGATTCATACAATTTTCTTTTAGTTGTTGATCATCCAATGAAATTAACTTCGGTGCATCAAACAAGAAGTCAAAAATAGATTCAAAAGCCTTTAATTGTTCAAATCTGTTTTTCAGTTGAGAAAAAGCAATATCCACTATAACAAGAAATTAATCTGTTCTAAATGATTCTTCAACAGACTGTTGTTCCTTCTCATTACCATCAACTTCATCATGATGTCTTTTTCTAGGTCTATGACGTTTAGTTTGAAAAACAGGTTCAATTCCGAATCAATTTAGCATCACGCATAGCAGAAGCAAAACCAATTTCTCTGTAGTTTTCAAAAAAGATAACAAGTGCTTCCAGTGCCTTTACAGCAATATCAGGACGCATGTCTTCAGATTGTAATTTTTGCTCACCATGTTAATCTTCAACAAAATGTCATACCAAATAACCAAACTTAATACAAAATCAAAACTGGAAAGTTCTTCTGATGCTAAACATCCTGCATCCCTACTCAATTGGGGATTCTCAGTAATTTCCACCAACGTAAACAAAACATTTCTAACCTGGGCTACTTGAGATTTAATTACTTTAACACTTTCAATGTGACTTTCCCATCGAGTAGTTGACAATGACTTCAAAGTTAACCCATCAATATGTTCAAGCAAAATATTCCAACACTTTGTAGAGCTGGAAAACACCATATATATGCATTGGCATGCTCCAAAAAAAGATTTCGCTTTAACACATGAATTTGCCATATCACAAACTACTAAATTAAGACAATGAGAACCACATGACATGTAAAAGGCTCTGGGATTTATCTCTAGCAATCTTTTCTGAACATCTTGGTGTTTCCCTTTCATGTTAGATCCATTATCATAACTTTGTCTCCTCACATTATCAATATCAAGATCAAGAGACTTTAGGACATCTTGCAACTTATTAAAAAGTCATTGTCCTTATGTATTTTCCCCACTTAAAAACTCCATGAAATACTCCCTTATATGTATTGACCTACTTAACAAGTCAATACATCTCAAAATTAAAGTCATCTGTTCCACATGACTTGCATCAGGAGTACAATAAAAAATGACAGAATAAAATTTGGCTTCTTTTACTTTTTTAATGATTGCGGTTTTGACTTTTGAAGCTAAAGTAGCTATCAACTCATTTTGAATTTTATGGCTCAAATAGCGGTGATGAATCTCTTTATTCTCAATGAGTCGAAAATGGTCTTGCATTATTGGATCAAACTCCGCAATCATTTCAAGTAAACCTAAGAAGTTGCCATTAGAGTTTTATAAGGTCTTTCATTTGTTCCACTAAATGTTATATTATGTATGTCTAAACATTTCACAACAACAATAATTCTAAGCATAACTTGTTTCCAATGATTTGTCTCTTTCTTGATTCGCATTTGAAATTCTTTGTCAATTGTCTGATTTTTTGTCAATCTACATTTCAACTCAAACCAAGTTCTCGAATTAGTGAGATGCTTTCTTTACTCTTTTCATGTTCAAGTTTCACCCAAGATGTCTCCAATCATTAATTCCATCTTTTGCTAACTCACTTTTGAGGCAGTTGTTTTAAACAATTTACAACAAAAGCAAAATATTTTATCCAACTCTTTTCAGTACACGAGCCATTTCCTATCATAAATTTCACCCTTTGGTAATTTTCGATCATACTAGTGTGAGGAAAATTTTCTAGAGAGTTTGTCCTTAGGATAAGTGAGATTAGTTTCTCGAATTGGTCCTTTTTTCTACAAGTAAGGCTCTCATTTCTGCATTAAGACCATCCCAAATTCTGGATCATAAATGTTTAAATAGAATGTAGGTTCGGGAGATTCAATATTTTCCTCTACACCAATATGATCATAGTCAACATTTAAATCTATATCACCGCCATTTTCATGATCTTGAAACTCATCACCAACATTTTCTTCTAAATCACCACCATCATAACCACCAATTTCATGATCATGAGACTCCCCAACAACATTTTGTGACTCTTCACCAACATCATTCATTTTCTCTCAATTTTCAACCGATTCATTCTTTGTAGAGAAAAAATTATTAAGAGATCCTCTTAAACTTTCAGCAATTTCATTATCCTTTGCTCTTTTTTTTCCTTTTCATATTACCAGAGAGTTGTTTCCTAAAAGACATGGCTTCGATAATTGGTTTGTAAAAATTACCTACACATGATATAACAAAAATTACCTAAAGCATAAATACCTACAAGGCTACAATGCTTAATCTAATCATGCAAAATAATGCAATTCCAACATTTCTTTAAATCCCTGATTTTGGTACCCTTGCCCCTTTTTACCTTTTAATTTATTATTTTGGGCCCTGATTATGAATCATAAGAAAACAATTAAAAATGAAAATATTTCCTTAAATCTAGAGACTTTACAGTGTCAGAAATTTTTTTGAATCTTGAATCATAAAAAGAACAGGGAGCATGTGATGATATTCATAAATTATGCAAATAAATTAAAAATTAGGAATGAGAAAATAACTTACAGATTGTGAGGATTTATCATCAATGACGTGTTTTATTTCATCGTTGTTGCCCTAGAGTTTCCCTCTATCTTTAGATACGGGATGGCTTCCTTGGGATGGGAACGATAGAAGAAAGCGACTATCTGGCATTCAACTAAGGCTTCACCCGGTCGATATGAGCTTAGATTCTTGATAGCATCTTAGCCCATGTTGTGTTTATTAATTTTTGGCTTGGGGTTTCTCTCGCTGATATATAAAAAAGGTGAAGACTACCAGCCAATGATGGACCTGGGCCTACTACCGCACAATAGCCTATGAAGTGAAATCTCAAATATAGTCATGATTTTAGTGCCTTGATTTTGGTGCCCTTTTTATCTTTTATTATTTTGGGCCCTGGACAGTTGCCATTTTGGCACTGTCCAAGGGCCGGTGGGCCTGCTGATAAGATGTATACGGATAAAATCGATACTAACGTTAAGTACATTCATTATTAATCTAAAAAATGTAACGTTTCTTCTTCCCTTTACTAAATGATATCAATTAATCATAAAAAGATTAACTTCATGTGTGGTAATTAAATTAATGAAGGGGATGTGGGATTATTAATTAGTAAAAATGAAAAAATTGAGGTATAATGCAGAGAGCAATACGATTAACAATATAACATAGATAGTAAAAATAAGATCTCAAAACACACTCCCACATGACAAATTCACAATAGCTTATTATAATTATTATAATAAGAGTAAAATCCGAAGATTTTAGTTTTTTTTTCTTGCTCAAACGAATTGCTAGAGGTACTCTTCCACAGTGGTGTAATTAACATTAGGGTAAAGCTCAGAAGCCCCTACTCCAAAAGATGAATCAATTGCAAAGTTGGTCTGATCACCCTTCACAAAGAGCGAGTACTTGATTGCTAGCAAAATGTTCAGTGGCAGCGGAGCCTCTGCAAGAACACCGAGCAATTGTAATACCAATAGTATAGATTCGAACTAATGACTATAACATTAGATGATACGGCAAGTTAAAAAGGGTAGTTACCTTAGATGTCCTTCAGAAGTTTCTCCTCTGTAACATAGACTTTCTCAAGAGTTTTGCCAATCAACTTCTCCCAAAGGGCGACGAGCTTATTGAATGAGTATGTGTTTTTAGGAGGCTTGATGTAGAGGGTTTTGTTCAATGTTTTTAGATCATCCACAGCTTTGATGGTGAATGTTGCAATGTCAGTTTCCTTGTTGAACACGATTGCCAAAAAAATTTGGAGTGCAAAGAGTCAAACATATATATTAATATTCATTCTAACTCAAGTTTGTATTTCAAAATATGCGAACTGTTAAGTTTTGTCGCAAAATTCGTCAAATCAATCAATCAAGATTGCACGATTTTTACCGTGATTCGCCAGAAAAATTCTCGACTACATCCACGTTGAACTCCGGAATAGGGAGCTCGCTGCACTAAGCAATTTCAAGATTACACACGGAATCTTGAATCCGTTTACAAATTGTAATTCCCCAAATCTCACAAAGAACCATAATCTCTAAAAGTGACAATCTCTCAAATTCCCAATTGAGAATTACACTAACTTGGACTAGGAAATAAGGCTCAACACTTAGCCAAAACAAGGGAATACAAATAATGAAAACCTCTCCTAAATCTCAACCTAAGTGCCCTTATATAGGATGAGCAAATACATGTAATTGGGACAACGGCAAGGATTGTGCCATGTGTCCCTCATCCAACGGATGACAAGGGCTTCACATTTTACAATCTCCACCTTGAAGCCCCAAAAACATTCATCACTCTCAATCATACAAAAGGACACATAAAGATCAAGATAGCACAGCAAACTCACCTACTCACATCATCGCTCATGTCGGCTGCAAGGTCAGCCAACCCCCACATGCAACAGCTTCATGCAGTGGGAGAGTTTGGTTGCAGTCACAATCTTTGTCCCCATGTCAGATGGGTTATCTTCTGTTGGAACCTTCTCAATCTCAATCTTACCATTTGTGATGACTTCCCTCACGAAATGATACTTCATATCCACATGCTTGGTTCTCTCATGATGTACTGGATTCTTGCTCAGATGTATTGCACTCTGACTGTCTGAATACACAACTGTCTTACCCTACAGCTGTTGTATTTTGGTTAAGATACCCTGAAGCCAAATTGCTTCCTTGAACACATCAGTTATGGCTATATACTCTGTTTCGGTAGTTGAGAGTGTGACCAACGGTTGCAGGCTTGACTTCCAGCTGATGCAATTTCCACCAAGTGTGAAATAGTAAGATGTAGTTGACTTTCTCGAGTCTCTGTCACCTGCAAAATCAGAATCAACATACCCTACCAAATCTAAAGCGTTAAATTTGTTAAAACATAAGCCATAATCAATAATAGCATTCAAGTATCTTCAACAACCATTGTAAAGCACTCCAGTGTGCTCCACCTGGATTAGACATAAACCTACTTAATAAAGATACAGCATATGACAAGTCAGGTCTAGTACTAATCATGACATACATCACAGAACCTATAGCATTTGCATAATGTACATTTTCCATTTTAATCACCTTAGGTCTAGTACTAAGAGAAGACATCTCCTCTTCTATAGCCGCTTCCCATTCAAGTTTATGGGTAGACTTTAATGCCTCTCCTAAGCTAGCAGGCTCAACCCCATTAATTTCATGACTTGATATTAACGCACAGAAATACAAATCATTAGTTGAGTAATCATACCTGGTAGGAGGCCTTACCTGCCTCCTACTTCTGTCTCTTGCTAGCTGGTAGTTGGCCAATGTGTCTTGTGGTGTTTCATCATGCTGCTCAGTGTGATCCACTTCATCTACTGTGTCATCTTCAATTTGTTCTTGTATCTCTGCTACTTCATTTCTGTTTTCCTTCAGGTTATTCCTCCTGGGCTGGGTGTCCTCAGATGTCTCCGTGCCTGACATGTCACCAACTTGCTCAGCGGTCCTTGATGTCCCTGGCTCCACCTGCATCAGAGCTCCACCTGCAAGATCAAAATCTGCTAGATCCTTTTCTAAGGCAACTGCATTGTTTTTAGTAGATTTACAAGGAAAACAAAGTTCATTGAATATAACATCTCGACTAACTATGACTTTGACTCCAGGTGACTCCCTTTCCCATAACCTATACCCCTTTGTCCCTTCTTGATATCCTAGGAAAACACACTTGATTGACCTCGGTTCAAGTTTACCTACGGACTGGTGAGCATAGGCTTCACAGCCAAATACTCTAAGGTGGGCTAGCTTCTGAGCCCTACCAGACCAGATTTCTTCTGGTGCCTTAAACTGCAAGGAACTATTGGGGCTAAGGTTAATCAAATGAGTAGCAGTATTGAGGGCTTCACCCCAAAAGGCCCTCGGAAGTTCAGAAGAGAATAAAAGACATCTGATCTTTTCTAATAGGGTTCTATTCATTCTTTCCGCAACTTCATTCTGTTGTGGGGTGTTTCTAACAGTCTTATGTCTTAGGATACCCTCACTAGTACAGTATTGGTCAAACTCAGTATTACAAAATTCTAAGCCATTATCAGTTCTCAAGACTTTTACTTTGTTACTAGTTTGATTTTCTACCAATACTTTCCATTCTTTAAATTTAGTCAAAGTTTCATCCTTTGATTTTAGTAAGAATGTCCATACCTTCCTACTGTAGTCATCAACAATAGAGAGGAAATATTTCTTACCCCCATGTGTCTGGACCTTTGCTGGTCCCCACAAATCACAATGTAGATACTTCAGACTCGCCTTTGACAAGTGAATTCCAGTTGGGAAGCTCTGTCTGTGCTGTTTACCCAACACACAGATCTCACAAAACTCAAGTGGCTTCAACTGGTCCTTTCCAAATTGTCTCTGCTTGCTGAGTACCTGCATTCCTTTCTGGCCTATATGGCCAAGTCTCAAGTGCCATATATTAGTCATAACAACATTAGAAGTTAAAGCAGAAATGGGTTTATCCGAGAATACATGTTGGCCATTTATAACATACAATACATTTCTCTTTATACCAGTTAGGATCAGTTTCTTACCCTTAGATATGTGTATGTTCCCATTGTGGGCTTTATATGTAAAACCTAACTCATCTAGTGTTCCTGATGATATCAGGTTTCGTTTCAGGTCAGGTACATATCTAACGTCAGTAAGAATCCTAACTTTACCATCATGAAGTTTAAGTGTCATGTCCCCAACTCCCTGTATCCTACAAGTATTGTCATTACCCATATACACAGTGCCTTGGTCAGAATTTCTAAAGTTGACAAACCAGTCCCTATACGGACTCATGTGAAAGGAACACCCGGAGTCTAGAATCCATTCTCTACTAATGTGATCCCTACACACAGTCAATGCCTCAGATAGGCACATCGATTCCTTTTCGGCAGCCACAGTGGCGCTGCCTTCATTTTCCTGTTCCCTAATGAACTTATAACAATTCCTTTTAAGGTGTCTCATCTTTCCACAATGATAGCACTTCTTGTCACTATTCTTATTCTTATCCTGTTTATTCTTTTTCTGACCTTTAGGTTCTTTGTTATTAGTCTGATGATTATTCGGACCATTATATTTTTTCTCATTTTTTCCCTTTCACGAATAAGTTCGCTCCTCTCCTACTGGTTCTAAGTTCTAGCTCTCTAGCCCTTATACCAGATATCACCAAGTCTAGCCTAGGTACAACTCCTGTGTACTGTAGAGAGTTCTTAACGACACTATATTCTTCAGGTAATGCATTTAAAAGGATCATAGCTTCGCTAGAGTCTCCTAGGGCTTGGTCAGTTCCTTTAAGGATTTGAGTCATTTTCGTGAATTCATCCAAATTATCATCAATCGACTTACTAGTATCCATCTTGTAATTAAACAAATTTCCTTTTAAGAACACTAAATTTGGTGCAGAAATAACAGAATAAAGAGATTCGAGTTTACCCCAGAGTTGAATGGCAGTGTCCATTCCATCAACCTTCCTGATGACCGAATCTCCCAAGTGGAGGAAGATCAAGTTGTACGCCTCTTCCAGGATTTCGTTCTTCGCTTCCTTTTCCATCTTTGGCCACTTTTCTGGATCCGGTTCCAATGCCAAAGCCATCTTATGGTGGGAAAGCAGAACCCTCATTTTCTTCTTCCATGTAGTGAAATCCCCCTTTCCGTCAAATATGCCAATGTCGAGTCTCATATTCGACATTTTATTTCCCTTTGACCCAGACACTTAATCGGCAATTCACCCAATCTGCTCTAACACATTCGGCAGATTATTCACCCAAACAATAATTTGGTGATAACACGGCAATTGCACGCCCAACTACACTGAATCCTTAATCACTCAACACCTAAGGATCCCAACTGGACAGCAGGTTCAAACACACACAGGCCACAATTCCAGAATCTGTTTTTGAGCCCTAATTTGGCAATACAATAACTAAATCCCCAGGCAACTAAGCCTTCAACACCCAAGCTTTCAATCTGGAGCACAGTGACTTAGTCACTTAACCAACAAATTGTTTAATACCCAAGCAACAACCTTCGACAACCCCCAATCTTTCAGATTTTCAACACCCAAACACTGATTTTTGGTGACACCTAAAATCGTTCGGCACCCTATAACCACGCACTGCAACTCAGACTCTTATTCGGTCTCACCGACTTTGATCTTTTCCAGAAGATGAAATAGCAGCCCAGATCTTGAACGGCGAATCAGCCTTTGATCCAGAAGAGTGACTCGGCACCTCAGTCTTTGACTTGGTCACTGCAGTTTTTTATCTTTGGTCGGTAGTCTAGGTCTTGTTTTGAAGTCGGCAACTCTTCTCTCTGGTCGCCCTTTTTCAGTTTGTCAATTTTGATCGGTGCTCAGTTTTGGTTTTCTTTGAATCTTGTTGCCCTTAGTTTCTTGCTTTCTGATTCTTTGATGGTGATTTCAGACGTCGTAGATGTCTTTTATTCTTTGAGTGATTCTTCGATGGCTCCCCTGTTTGTCTTTGATTTGCGTCGATTGGCCCTGAGTCTTTGATTCTTGACTTCTTCTTCTCGGTTTGGCTGTGCCCTTCCAAGATGATGAACTCGGTTCTTTAAGTCTTCTTGGCTCTTTGATCTTGATTTTTGGCCGTCACTCTTGTTAATTGACCAGAAATTAGGGATTCTTCTTTCTGCTTTTTGCCGCCCAATTCGGTCACTGCTCTGGAATGAAGAAGATGGGTTGGGCTTCTTGATCACATATCAGTCTTCAATTCGGCCCACTGGATCTTTAATCAGCTCTGATACCAATTGTTAAGTTTTGTCGCAAAATTCGTCAAATCAATCAATCAAGAATGCACGATTTTTACCGTGGTTCGCCGGAAAAATTCCCGACTAAATCCACGTTGAACTCCGGAATAGGGAGCTCGCTGCACTAAGCAATTTCAAGATTACACATGGAATCTTGAATCCGTTTACAAATTGTAATTCCCCAAATCTCACAAAGAACCATAATCTCTAAAAGTGACAATCTCTCAAATTCCCAATTGAGAATTACACTAACTTGGACTAGGAAATAAGGCTCAACACTTAGCCAAAACAAGGGAATAAAAATAATGAAAACCTCTCCTAAATCTCAACCTAAGTGCCCTTTATATAGGATGAGCAAATACATGTAATTGGGACAACGGCAAGGATTGCGCCACGTGTCCCTTATCCAACGGATGACAAGGCTTCACATTTTACACGAACATTCTGGGAGATTATGAAAATAAAGAATCAGATTCAGTATTGACTGCTCTATATGAGTCCCATTTATTTCCTGAACGTCGGTACAAACTCAACCTAGCGAGGGGCACTGAGATTTGGCTGGCTTAATGTGGGAATAAAACAGCCAGTGAAACAGTTGGAGGCCACGTAAGTGTAGGGGATCCCTTCAGCCTCCACAGCACGGCGGATTTGAGCCTTCATAGCGAATGAAGATTTTGTCGGCTCCACAGCATTCACATGATACACATCGTTTCCAAACTCGGATGGAAAAAATCTCTGAAATATTATTATTCAAAGATCAAGAACATTAATCTTGACTAATCCTATATGATATGCTTGGAATTAACGAATTAAGCTTTGTTAATAAGCCTGGAATCTATGAATCATGTGACGTCATGGTAGTGGGATTCAGCAAATTAATTTGAGTGTTGTTCCTAGTGATTATTTTCGATTTTAGAGTATCAATGGAAAAATTAGTTTGTGACATAATATCATTTTCTTTTCATTATTTACACATACGTTTTAACATACTCGAATGATCTAAAAGTAGGTCGTAGGGTTTCTGTCATGCTCTAATATAGGACATCTTATATCGTTTGAAAATGATATTGAGAATATGTTTACAAAGGATGACCTATATTGATTAACAAGAAGTTATTCGCAGCCAAGGAAAATATTGGGTAGAATATATAATTATATCCATGGAGGAATATTAGGATATGCTTAAAGAGTGTTTGAACTTTAAAATTATTGGGTAGAATATATAATTATATCCATATCAAGAATAATTATTAAGAAACAGAACTTTAAAATTCGACATATTGAGCCACCAAAGTGGACTATATCACCACAAAACCTTGATTCAATTTTATTTTCAATACATTACCTTGATTCAATTTTATCTTCAATACATATTTGATTATTTGTGTTACACATGCAAAATGAATAAAGAAATCAAATAATGAACAATAGTATTTGTGAGCTTGCTAAAAGAAACATCAACCTTAACATTGCCGGCTTCCTTAATGGCAGTGATGAGCTTGGTCTGGTCAGCTAATTGCAAGAGGCCCACCGTTGATATTACCACATCCACTTGCTTTATGGCCTTCACCAACCTCTCATGGTTGCATAGATCCTCCTGCAACGCAAGGCCCACAAAATTAATAACACAAGCATGTAAAATTGAAGTTTCATAATCTTCACTCAACTGAGAAAAAGAAACAATAAATATTATAAAACTTACATGGAGCAAAGTGACGCCTAGGTTTTTAAAATTGTCGACAAGTTTTCCCTTGACAGGATCAGAGACAGTGGTTTCTCTAACCAAAGCAAAAGTAGGATGGCCAGCTTTTGCACTAGCTTCTACGATGAACTTTCCGATGTACCCAGTTCCTCCGATGATCAAAATCTTGCTTTTTCTCAGCCATTAAATCAAAAAAAAAACCCCAAAAAAAAAAGTATGGGGATGCTATACAAAAAAGATAATGGAAGTTTATATGGAGTACAAGCTGAAGTATTATATATGGATCAAACCCGGAATGCGAAGTCAATGAAATAGCCTCTTCGGTGGTAGATAGTATATCATGTTTCGGGTGTATATGTCATCTCTCTCACAGCAACTGGATTCCACACAGTTGTGGGACCCAACTGTTGTGAGAGAGATGACATATACACCCGAAAACATAATATAATTTTTCCTCTAAGTGGATCTTATTGACGAATTAGAATTTAATATGGGATATTATAAAAAGTAAAAACCGTAAAAAGTAAGTAAAAAATAATATATAGCAGTTATTATTATGTTTTTATTATCCAAATAAATTTTGTTTGGATAAAATTACTATTGAAACCAACTCATAATAAAGAATAATGATATTGTGATACCCATTGCACTGTGTGATGGGTGTGCGACAACATTATCACATCGCCATTTTGGTGTGCAAATAGGTGCTGCCGCACACCCATCACACTGCCATGGTGTACGTTGTCACGGCTAAATTTCGACCCCAAGTTTCTTTAGCCGAGTGCGACACTAAGTTCGCCCAACATAGTCAGCCTTCTCGCACGAGCACACCCACACAAGTCACAAGCTGTCGCCCACAATGTTCACACACCCTTACAGTACGCCCACAAGCAATCAGTACATCAAGTAAATATAAGACACGAGCTTTACAGGACAATGCCCAACCTTTTTATTACTCAACAAATCAATTACAAGGATTCATGCTAAACATACAATAGGCTCAATGAACATCTACTCTTGTACTCCCATGTACTATGCTCTATCATCTCCTGTGCATGTTTCTCAGAATACAATATATACTAGTGGCAGTTACACCCCAACTGCCCTAGAGTGTGTTGACCCAATAGGCACCAGCCAAATATACACATAGCAGTTACATCCCAACTGCTCTAGGAGTTACCACACACACACACTAGTTACTAGCAGTTCCCCTTGTAACTGCCCCATGTCTTTAGCATGTGAAGCCAGCTCCCTTGCATGTGCACGCCAATTGCCATGCAAGTGCTCGTCAACTGCTCCCCATATCTGATGTATGTGCACGCAACTGCCTCACCCAAGACAGCATCAACTCCCTACGGACAACACCAATCGCCCATGTCTCATCAAACATTCCTTTGGGACAGCACCAACTGCCCGCACACACACACAATGTTGGGTTTTCTAGGTCAAATCAAGATCAAATTAAGCAAGAAATCATGTGAATACGCAAAGTAAAATAGCAGAAAATACTCACTTTGATCGGCTCAGTGGATGTAGGAGATAACAAAAGTTTTACCTCCAAGCTTCTCCTTTGATGTAGGTTGAGCTTCCAAGCTTCCAATCTTTGAATCTTGAATTCCAAACTCATGAGAAATGTTTCCCTATCACCTTTGTATAACTCCTTGAGTACTAGCTTTAGAGATTTTGAATCAAAATCATCAAATGTGAAGCCAAGCTTCACGCCACAAAGAGAGAAAAATGGAGGCCATTTTTCGGCCATGGAGAGAAGAAAGAAAAGTGTGTGTTTTTTCAAATTGTGTAATTGATTTCTAAAATCAATAATGCCATATACCAAACTTAATATATTTCACTTTCACATCAATTTGAATGATGCTTGTGTAAGAAACAAGCAACCATCAAAATCCCATCAACTTCCATCAACAAAAAATTGATAAAGTTGACTAGGTGATGTGACAAGTGTGGTTCCCACTTTAATTCAAAATCCGAGTTGGCCCACAAACACATTCCGGGCTCAGGTTCGTTAATTCCGAATAACGAATTTCCATTGCGACGTAATGAAATCAAATTTAATTAAATAATTATGCCTAGCAAAATTAATATTCACGTCGCTAGCGAATTAATTCTAAATTAATTCGTTCGCCCGAATTAAAATCTAATTTTAATTCCGTTATGAAATCTAATTTCATTAATATATCGAATATATTATTTTATCGATTAATTCCGATTTAACCGTTCTCTCTCTATTAATAGAATTTTATCCCAGATAAAATTCATCGTAATTAATCCTAGATTAATTTTCTCTCTCTTCCAATTAATCTCATATTAATTATGTTCGAGTCATACGTCATCGGTGAATCTTCGGGAAGCGACCCATGAGATCCATGGATATGTTGGCAGTAAATACAATCGTCGGATTATCCGAACACCTGTGTACCTGGTACCACGTTCTTACCGATTTACAAGACATGGATGGCTTCTAGCAAAGCACCGTGCCTACCCAATTCTCCAGAAATATTCTTTTAAGGAATATGTAATCTATGTCAGGCGTAGTATACGTAGTATTGCATATTACGATCCAGTATCGGATGTCACATCCTAGGCCTAGGGCTGGAATTGTGTCTGCCCCGTACGAATCACATGTCGGATATCTGGTAACTAGTCTCTATAATCGGATAAACATGACATAGTCATATTATCCCGATGACTGCAGTACATAAGAGTACTATGTTCAGATGAAATAATTGAAGTACTTATTTGGATCATTGATGAGACCGTTAATTCTTTAGTCTATGCTGTAGTCTAGCTCAGCTGCTAACAGAACTATATCTAATCTGATTAGGATAATTATAGATCCAAATCGCTTCTATTGCTGCCTCAGCTGCAACAATATTCCACTTTTGTTGTTTATTCGGTAACAGTATCTAGCTTGGAAGATTTCCATCTCACTATTCCGTTATTCAAACTATTTAGTACCCTTATTACGACTTATAGTCGTTTTATCGGTTTGGAAAGTTGCAGCGGTGAACCCAATCACTTCAAGTTCTCCTTCTCCATAGCATATGAAGGCATCCTTAGTTCATCTAAGATACTTAAGGATGTTCTTAACATCAATCCAATGACTATCACCTGGATTGACCTGATTGTGACTCCATATGCTCAAAGCATATGAGACACCAGGTCGCGTACATTTCTTTCAATGTACGAGTTCTCGGAGAGTGCCAACAACTTTTAGATCTATCCCGGTAGATCCTTATTCCTAGAATAAAGGTTGTTTCTCCCAAGTATTCTATGGAGAATTTTCATGAAAGCCAAGCTTTCACCGATTGTATTATAGGAATGTCATTTCCAAGAAACGATATATCATCATCTTATAGAACAATCATTGTCAGTGCGCTCCCACTAACCTCCTTATATACACAAGAATAATATTTGTTTTGAATTAAATCATACATCATTATGATTACATCAAAACATCAGTTCCAAGAACGCAATGATTGCTTCAATCCACAAATGGATCGATTTAACTTGCAAACCTTGTTTGCTCATTTAGGTACGACAAAATCGTCAGGATGTTGTAAACATCCTCCAAAAGGTTTCCATTTAAGGAAATCGATTTTGACGTTCAGCTGCCATATTTCATAAATGAAACATGCAGCTTGAGCAAGCATTATCCAAATGGATTTAATCATGGCAACGGTTAAAAGATTTCGTCGTAATCGACACTATGTTGATAACGATACATTTTCGCTACAAGCTTAGCTTTGTACGTTTGTACGTTGTCATCCATGTATGTCTTCATTGAAGACTCATATAGTACCAATAGGCACAATGCCTTCCGGTACAACAACCAGTGTCCAAACTTGGTTGGTATACATGGAATCCATTTCGGACTTCATGGCACTTTGCCATAATATGGAGTCGATACCTTGTATCACTTCCTCATACGTAGCCGGTTCGTGTTCCTCAATAAGATTGACATCTTTATAAGGTGAGATCAGAAACCCATACATCTCAGGTTGTTTTCTGACTCTCTCCGACTTACGTGGTTCTTGTGTATTCGAAGATTGTGGTACAGTTCCATCCATGATGAACTGTTTGTGTTCCGTTAAGGAATCGGTGCCTTGAACAGTATTACTCTGATTTTCATCGAGTTTTACTTTCCTCACACTTTCCACTGCATATAGGTATTCCTCTTAGGAAAACCGCATGGAGAGCAACAATTAAATTATTCTCTTGTGAGTTGTATAAGTACTATATTTTGGTTACCCTAGGATAATGTTGGGAAAACTCTAAGTCTCGAGGATCGAATCAAGCATAAAAACATGTATGAATATATCGAGGAAGTCACGGAATACTCACATCGATCGGTTGAGGCGATGCGACGAACAACAAAACTCTTTAAGCCATTTGAAGCTCACGGTTTTACTGCACTATTTTGGTCTTCATTTTCGGCCATGGATGGGTGAATCAAGCTCCAAGCTTTCTTGTTTAATCATTCCATGCACACGGGTGGGTTTCCCTATCACCTACGGACGACTCCGATGTGTGCTAGCACTTATGATTTTGCAACAAAATCACTAAATTGCTTCTCTTTAACTCACGGCAGTGAGCTTTTGTGAAGAAAGAAAATTCAGCCCCTTGGGCGTGAATGAGGAAGAAGAGAGGTGAGAGAGAGTTGTCATGGTGGTTAGATGAATTGGTGTATCTAATACCCTTTCTATTAATTTCAAAAATCAATATAAAACATATACAAATGATAAACAATTGTAAATGTCATTCAAGCTTTCAAAAAAGCTTTCAAACCACTACATCAAGTCACATCACTCAATCAATCAATCAAGTTGTCAAGTCACATCACTCAAAGTGATAAGTGATTTGACACTTGATGTGACTAATGATTTGACGCTTGATGCGACTAATGATTTGACGCTTGATTTGACTTGCGTGCCGCACTCGAATTCAAAATGCGAATGCGCTCGCAAATAATCCCGGGCTCGAGTTTGCTAATTTCAAATTGACGAATTTTCCGTTGCGTCGTAATTAAATCTAATTTAATTAAATAATCATGCCAAGCATAATTACTATTCACGTCGCTAACGAATTAATTCTAAATTAATTCGTTCACCCGAATTAAAATCCAATTTTAATTCCGCGTTGAAATCCAATTTCGATTAATATATCGAATATATTAATTTATCGATTAATTCCAAATTAATCGTTCTCTCTTTAAATGATATTTTATCCTAGATAAACTATCTCTGTAATTAATCCCAGATTAATTTTCTTTCTCATCTAATTAATCCCAGATTAATAAAGTGCGAGTCATACGTCATCGGTGAATCTTCAGGAAGCGACCCATGATATCCCCGGATATGTTGGCAGTAAATACGGTTATCGGACTATCTGAACACGTATTTACCTAGTACTATGTTTTACCGATTTACAAGACAAGGTTGGTTTCTAGCAAAGCGCCATGCCTACCCAATTCTCCAGAAATATGCTTACTGGAATAAGCGATCTATATCAGGCGTAGTATACGTGGTATTGTGTATGTCGATCCAGTATCGGATGTCACGTGCTGGGCCTGGGGCTGAAATTGTGTATGCCCCGTACGAAGCACATGTCGGATGTCTGGTAACTAGTCTCTATAATCGGATATACATGACCTAGTCATAATATCCCAATAGCTGCAGCATTTAAGAGCACCAGTTCCATATCCTACGTGACATTATCTCCACGATGACTGGAGTGATACTTTCGTCTTGACATCACACCCAATACACTACGATTCTCGATATACCCAGAAGAGGCGTACACAGAAACCGGTTAAAGCCCTGGACGACCAAAACCAAAGCATATTGATTGTCGCAAGTATTAGCGGTGCAAGTCTCAGGTTAAGACCAAATACACCTACCCTAATTTCGGACTTCCATAGACACATAGTCATACTACCAATGGAATTTCGAGGGGGTCTATCCATAGCGAAGCTATTTTCCGTACCATCGGTAAAACACAACCTCTTATTACACTTGCATGAGTATCATATACCTAAATATATGAGAACTATGTCGTTATGATCTCACATAACACGCACAAGTGTAATACTAGTCTTTTACGCATTATCGATGTCCAATCTCGATAATACTCTGACTAAGGATATTTAATGATTAATCTTTCGTGGACTGATACTGTCTCATATCATCTCAATCCAGGAACTAATCATATGGACCTCTTATCATTTATACATCTAGGTGATCTAATCACAAATGATAAGAGAGCAATCTAATTTGTCACATAGTTAATTTGTACAACAACACCATGATCTGTATAAATAGTGACGTTATGGGTCATAACTATCCAACAGATAACCCACAAATTAGACACTTATCCGATTTGGGTTCTAGTTTGGTATCATCCAAACATATGCCTAGCATTCCCAAATCATCATGAATTAGAAAACTCAGTTTCTTTCCTGTTCATATCTAATATGAAATACGTCAAACAGATTTTCATGGAACCTTATTCAAAATAAGTATTGCACTGTTTAATGTGTATCCATTGAACAAAATTCGGTAGCTCATAGCGACTCATAATTAACCTTATCATGTCCAACAAAATTCGGTTTCTCCGTTTGGACACACCGCCTATAGCCAATCACTCAAGTGTCCTCCACTTGAACTATGTACGGGTCGCTCAAACTTCTGCTGAGAAACAGCTTTAGTCAGCGGATTTGCAAGCTTATCATCTGATGCGATTTATTCGATCATCACATCGCCTCGACGTATGATCTTACGAATCAGTTGAAACCATTTGAAGTACATACTTGGATGATTGATGAGATCATTAATTCTTTAGCCTGTGATGTAGCCTAGCTTAGCCGCTAACAGAACTACACCTAATCTGATTAGGATTATATATATCCAAAATGTTTCTTTTGCTGCCTCAGCTGCAGCAATATTCCGCTTTTGTTATTTATTCAGCAATAATATCTTGCTTGGAAGATTTACAGCTCACTATTCCGATATCCAAACTATATAGTACCCTTATTACGACTTACAGTCATTATTTTCGGTTTGGAAACTTGCAACAGTGAACCCAGTCACTTCAAGTTCTCCTTCTCCAGAGCTTAAGAAAGTATCCTTAGTTCATCTAGGATACTTAAGGATGCTCTTAACATCAATCCAGTGACTATCACTTGGATTGGTCTGATTGTGACTCTTTATGCTCAAAGCATATGAGACACCAGGTCACGTACATATCTTTCAATGTACGAGTTCTCGGAGAGTGCCAACAACTTTTAGATCTATCACAGTAAATCCTTATTCCTATAATAAAGGTTGCATCTCCCAAGTATTCTATGGAGAATTTTGTATGAAATCCAAGCTTTCACCGATTGTATTATGGGAATGTCATTTCCAAGAAATGATATATCATCATTATATAGGACAATCATTGTCAGTGCGCTCCCACTAACCTCCTTATATACACAAGAATCCTTTTTCATTTTGAATTAAATCATATACCATTATGATTACATCAAAATGCTGGTTCCACATTTTGAGTCTATTTTTATTTTTAATCAACAAATCCACATTCAACCAACCAAAAGCAATCAATTACATTCTCTCTATAATTAGATACCTGTAAATAAATAGATTCAATAATTAATAACAACAGTAGAAATTAAGTCCTCGTGGGATCGATATTTTTATACTACTTGAACGATACGTGCGCTTGCGTTATACGCGTGTGAATGCACCGGTCAATGAGTCTTTCAAAGCTCATGATCAACTGCTCGCTCATGTCCGGGCTTAGGCTCGAGAGTTCTCTCTATGACATAGAGAGACCTCTCGGGCCCCAGGACTATCCTGAGGTTCATCTCACAATCTGGAAAATTCACGCCGTTAAAGACATTCTCGCCCATGGTTATGTCCCTAACGCTAATTCTTCCAGCCATCTTGATTGCTATAGTCCAACTATCCAATCAACGATTTCGGGTACACTCAAATGTAATGGTTACTATAGTCCAACTATACAACCAACTACAAGTAGAGTAGTGTTTGAGTACAGTCTAACTGTTAAAAGAAAACAATAAATTAATTAGTCCAACTAATATTTATAATGACGATAAATAATAAAAGAAAAGAACGCGTGTATTAGCGAGTATTAACGAAATTGTAAATTTAATACTAGCCTCCCACTAATTTTCAGCGATCCTCAAACCTCTGTTGAGTACTCGGGAAACCTAGTTTCCTAGTGGGCTAGGATCCCGTTAAATAACACACAATATTGACTTTGGCCAACAAGCTGTATGAAACTTAACTAGGTAGATCTCTCAGATCAATTGGATCTCATCCAATTCCTAGATCCGATAGGTGGACCTCCAAGTCTGAAACATATATCCAATATATTTCCTAACCTTTTTCCTCTGAGTCAACTAAGCATTGGCTTTGGCTCAACAAGCTTAATGATTTTAGTTAAGCGCGACCCATTGACAGTGGGAAAACATCGTAATCCACGTCGACGAACATAAGTGACCTTAACTTTGGCCAAAAAGTCACAACTGCCCAAGACATGCGATGTATAACAAAGCTTTCATGGTTCAAACACATCCGTGATGGACAATGATCTTGACTTTGGCCAACAAATCAAAGCCAATCTTGGATCTTGAGAAAGAACCACTCAATGGAAGGAAAAGCTTAATATTTGATGTGAGGGCGTTTTCATAAATTGGAAACCAATTTATTATCTTTGATTAGGTCTCATCATACACCTTGAAACATGCATTCTAAAAGCATAATAAGGCACGATAAAATTAATAATGATATGCGGATGAATATTTAAAAAAAATTGTTCCTAGAACAAATCTTTCTTTCTCTTTCTCGCTAGCACTTTACATTCTTCTACCCAATTACATAATACAATAAGAAACCTCATTTGCATTGAGGGGAATTGGTGAGAAGATAAATACAAAGAGAATATGAGGTGATAGGCTGGACAAGCAGGTCCAATTTCAAATAAATACTATATTTACAACAATTTCCAAAATTACCCCACCCGTCTAATATCCATCCAATATACATTATTCATATAAATACATCCAATTATTCACACAAAGCATGTTTTCAATCAATTTAATCCAATTAATTAATCTTCAATTAATGATCATCCAATGTTCATACAACGATTTGATTTGCGTGAGTCCAACACGTTTAAGAATAAATACTCAAAGTAAGTATTCTTAAATTATATCGAAATATAATTTTAAATCCAACTTTAATTGTATTCAATACTAATTCTAGTTTAATTCTAAATTTAACAATTACACTTATTATTTTAGTGCATTTTTAGACTTGGATTCCAAATCCAATCCAAATGGGTCTCAAATGCCCAATTAGCATCCAATGCCTTTTCAATTAAGTCCAATGGACTTTAAATTAATTCTTTAGGCATGGACTCTGGCCATTATGGATCAAACCCAAAATACCAAGGCCCATTTAGGAATCACCCTATGCTAAAAATTAATTTTGGCCCATTAGGCCCAATTAAATAATAAAAGGCCCAAAGTCATATTTTGGATTTTATGGAAATGGTTTTAAGCCCAATTGGATCCAACCCAATTGTCCAAAACCAAACTTGGCCCAACCAAGCCCAATAGCCCAAATACAACAAATTATCCCAATCCAATTTTAAAGACTAATTTAAATTAACATAATATTCCAAATATTACATTAATTTAATTAAAGTGTAATTACATAATTAATTATTAATCTAATATTTCCAAAACATTAATTAATCTAATTAATTATGTTTTATTTTCAATTTATGTCCAACACAAAATTAAGCAAAATCAATTCATCTAACATGCTTCAACTCACGGCAATAGGCAAGAAATAACATCCAGTTTTGATTTCAATCCAATTAAATCAACAATCAATATTCATTTCATGCTTACAACACATCCAATTGTCAAATTTCCAAAATTAACCATGAGTAATTCTAGGTCAAGTTTCGGCCATGCTAATATTTTTAGGAATTTTTGATCCAATCAATTCTCACAATCCAATGATGCACAACACTTAGTTATCATCATCTAATCATAACAAACAACCAATTTTGAATAATACTGCTCCAAGTAAAAATACCCAAATTAAAGTGTATAAACCCTATAATTCAAATCATGCTTAGGATGGCTCTAGATACCATTGTTAGTGTCCTACACTTGCCACAAGATCACTAAGATGATTTGTGTGTGAATAAAAATAAAATTTGCGGAAAAAATTTACATTGATCGGTTGAGAATTTTCAAAAAAATCCTTTGGATGTAGAAGCTCCAAGCTTTATGATGAGTTCCAAACTCTTGGGTGAGTTTCCCTATCACCTTAAATCAACTCACAAAGTGCTAGCTTGATGAATTTTTTCAACAAAAATTCAAGAACAATAGGGAGCTAGGTTCGGCTAAGGAGGGAGAGAAAAGAGAGATAATATGTTTTGTTAACTTGTGTTTCCAAAAACAAGTTGGTGTGTGTATTGGTTTCCAAAAAGCAAAACGAGGTTGGTGAAAAGCAAAATGGTTTCAATAAAGTTTGCCAACCACTCACATCACACTTTTGACAAGTTGATATAAGTGAAGTGGGTCCTACCACTTTAAATTCAAATTTCAAGTTGGCTCATATAACTAGACTTTGAGCCCGGTTTGTTTAATCTGACTAAACGAATTTTCCGTCGCTAAATAATTAAATCCAATTTAATTAAATAATAATGCATCGTAAAATTATTACGATAGTCGCTTACGAATTAATTCCAAATTAATTCGTTCGCTTGAATTAAAATCCAATTTTAATTTCGTATTGAAATCCAATTTCAATTAATATATCTGATATATTATTTTAGCCCAAATAAATAAATTAAATAGAAAAATCTAAGTTAACTATTAAATTTATTTTACCGATTAATTCTAAATTAATTGTGTTCTCTCTTCTGTACGAATTTAATCCCAGATTAATTCTTACCGTAATTAATCCCAGATTAATTTTCTTTCTCATAATTAATCCCAAATTAATTTTATTCGAGTCAAATGTCATTGGTGAATCTTTGGGAAGCGACCCAAGAGATACCTGGATATTTTGACAGTAAATCTGGTTGTCGGACTATCCGCCACGTGCGTACCCCGTACCACGTTTTCACCGATTTACAAGACATGATTGGCTTCTAGTAAAGCACCGTGCCTACCCAATTCTCCAGAAATATCCGCGGAGGAATATTATCTGTATCAGACGTAGTAATACTATATAATGCGTAATACGATCCAGTATCGGATGTCACATGCTAGGCCTGAGGCTGGCTCTGTGTCTGCCCCGTACGAAGCATATATCGGATCACGAGTAACTAGTCTCTGTAATCGGAAAGTCATGACCTAGTCATACTTTCCCGATAGCTGCAGCTTTTAAGAGTACTATTACCGTATCCTGCGTGACCATCATCTCCATATGACTGAAGTGATACTTCCATCTTGACATCACATCCAATACACTACAATTCTCAGTAAACCCAGTACAGGCGTACACATAACCTATTAAAGCTCCGGACGACCAATACCAAAGCAAACTGATTGTCGCAAGTACTAGCGACGTAAGTCTCAGGTTAAAGATCACATACACCTATCCTGATTCGGATTCCCATAGACATATAGTCATACTACTAATGGGATTCCGAGTGGATCTATCCAGAGCGAACTGTTCCCGATCCAACGGCTAAGAGAACCTCTTATCACACTTGCATAAGTATCCAATACTTAAACATATGAGAACTATGTCGTTAAGCTTTCATAACGCGCACAAACACCTAATCATTATAATTAATTTTAAATTATAAATAAGAAATCGATTACAATATTAAAACATAATTTTCTATTATAATTGATATAAATAGCAGTTATCCACCAAAACTATCCAATTTTTTAGTTATTTATAATTAAGAATATGATTTCAAATGAGAGAGTAAGACGAAAGAGAAACTCTAATATAAATTAGAAGCACTATTTTAAAATTAATAGACAAACAAATAAGACATGTGTATTAAGTGTAAGTAAATCAATTATATCATTTATACTATAAAACCAACTAGATTCGGATCATTTATAAAATTAACACCTAAAATATTATTAGATTTTTATTATGATATGAAATTATAATTAAAGATATACTTAACCTGCACAAAGTGCAGACCATATGCTAGTAGATAGTAAAAACAACATCTCAAAACACACTCTCACATGACAAATTCACAATAGTTTATTATAATTATTACAGTAAGAGTAAAATCTGAAGAATTTTTTTTTTGCTTGCTCAAACGAATTGCTGGAGATACTCTTCCACAGTGGTGTAATTAACATCATGGTAAAGCTCAGAAGCCTCTACTCCAAAAGATGACTCAACTGCAAAGTTGGTCTGGTCACCCTTCACAAAGATCGAGTGATTGATTGCTAGCACAATGTTCAGTGGCAGCGGAGCCTCTGCAAGAACACAGTGGAGTTGTAATACCACTAGCACAGATTTGAACTTTTAACTATAACATTATATATGGTAAGTTAAAAGAGTAGCTACCTTGGATGTCCTTGAGAAGTTTATCCTCTGTAACATATACTTTCTCAAGAGTTTTGCCAATCAACTTCTCCCAAAGGGCCACGAGCTCATTGAATGAGTATGTGTTTTTAGGAGGCCTGATGTAGAGGATTTTATTCAATGTTCTTGGATCATCCACCGCTTTGATGGTGAATGTTGCAATGTCAGTTTCCTTATTGAACACGGCTGCAAAAAAAAAAAAAATGGTATGCAAAGAGTAAAACATATATAACAATATTCCTTCTAACTCAAATTGTATTTCAAAATATGCAAACTTTCAGTGAGATTATGAAAATAAGAATCGGGATTCTGTATTGATCTTGAAGAGGGTAGATATAGACGGCCGGTTGAGATTCCAAAATTTTACTCAAAATTAGGAGTTCAAATCTAATAAAATTACATTTTTAAGTGTATAATATATATTTTTATCATTTATCGGCAATGTCTCATTTTAAGAACTCGCCTAAGGACCCTCAAAGTTTGAGATAACTCAAGGCCGCTCTAAGCACTAAATCTACTATCATAAATCTTTTAAAAATATCGACCCATGTGAATATCACTTATCTCTTGAATATTAGTAGCTATAGCTAAATTAGAAAAAGATATACCTTTGGTGTTTCCATCGCCCGAGATGATGACTTTGTCTCTGGGAGGAGCAGTGAGAGCTGGCTGGCTTAATGTGGGAATAAAATAGCCGGCGAAGCAGTTGGAGACCACATACGTGTATGGGATCCCTTCAGACTCCACAGCACGTCGAATTTGAGCCTTGATAGCGAATGATGATTTTGCCGGCTCCACAGCATTCACACGATCCACATCGTTTCCAAATTCGGAAGGAAGAAATCTCTATTCAAAGATAAAAACATTAATCTTGACTGATCTTATATGATACGCTTGGAATTAATGAATTAAGCTTTGTTAATAAGCTTGGAATCTATGTATCATGTCACGTCGTGGTAGTGGGATTCAGCAAAAATAATTTGAGTGGTGGTCCTAGTGATTATATTCGATTTCAGGGTATTAATGGACAAATCAACTAGTGACGTAATAACATTTTATTTCCCATTACTTGATACATTCGTTTTAAAATACTAGATTGATCTAAAAGTGAGTTGTGGGGTGTATCATGCTCTGATATATTGGTATATAGAATATCTCATATCGCTTGAAAATATATTGAGAATGTGTTTATAAATGATGATCTCTATTAATTAATAAGAAGTTGTACGTATTTAACGAAAATATTGGGTCATAAAGGAATATATTATTATATCCACCGAAAAATATTATGATGTGTTTAAAGAGTGTTTGGATCATATGAAGAACAAAACCTCAAGAAACAGATCTTTAAAATTGGATATATTGAGCCGCCAAAGAGGACAATATCAACACAAAACCTGATTCAATTTTATTTTCAGTAGATATTTGGTTATAATGTGTGTTACACAAGCAAAATGAAAAAAGAAATCAAATAAGAATCAATTGTATTTGTGAGCTTGCTAAAAGAAACACCAACCTTAACATTGCCGGCTTCCTTGATGGCAGTGATGAGCTTTGTCTGGTCAGCTAATTGCAAGCTGCCCACCGTTGATATTACCACATCCACTTGCTTTATGGCCTTCACCAAGCTCTCGTGGTTGTATAGATCCCCCTGCAAAGCAAGGCCCACAAAATTAATAACACAAGCATGTAAAATTGAAGTTCCATATTCTTCACTCAACTGAGAAAAAGAAACAATAAATATTATAAAACTTACATGGAGCAAAGTGACGCCTAAGTTTTTAAAATTGTCGACAAGTTTTCCCTTGACAGGATCAGAGACAGTGGTTTCTCTAACCAAGGCAAAAGTAGGATGGCCAGCTTTTGCACTAGCTTCTACGATGAACTTTCCGATGTACCCAGTTCCTCCGATGATCAAAATCTTGCTTTTCTCAGCCATTTAATCAAAAAACCCAAAAAAAAAAAAAACAAAAGCAAAATTTATGGGGATGCTACACAAAAGCTAATGGAAGTTTTTATGGAGTTTGTGTACAAGCTGGAGCACTATATATAGATCAAACCGGGAATGCGAAGTTACTAAGATAGCCTCTAATTAGGTGGCCGTGCCAAGGTGGCATCTTGAATTTGTATGAGAGATGTTTTAAATTTTGTGATCAGGAGCTTCCAATACGGTCTGTAATATTTTCGTCCAGTTGCTTGCAACCGTTTACACGATAATATTTTCGATCGTTTTGGAAAATCATTAATTTTACGTAAATCTTAATAATTAATTCAATATTTAATTTAATATTAAATCTTAATTCCTTATCTGTTATCACATAATAGTCATGTATTCGAAATAAGTGGGAATGTTATATTATTATTATTATAAAAAAATATTTAATTGAATTAATTAATATCCACTGTTTATTCTAACAAATTTATCCTTATTTTCAACGATGCCGATATTAAAGTTAAAAATTTATTAAGAGCCTGATTTTTTTTTTTTAGAAAAAAAAAAAAAAAAGAGAAAACTTGTGATTACTGTTGCATTTTGAATTGAAAAGATAATTCTAGAAGCCCTTAATGAACAAGGCCGTTATGCTGGTTAGGTTCATCTGCGGATTAGTTATTATTTTTCAAATGAAAAGATGCTTGTGTTCTACGATTACGACATTGTGTTACTTGTGTAAATGAGGCTTCAATAATAACCTAAATTACTCCGGACTTATCTCTCTTTTTTTCTTTTTTTTTGAAACCGTTGAAAATTTGACTGTTAAGTACTCGTTTCGAATTTAAACGAAATAGGTAAAATCACCGATTATCTCAAATTCTTACAAAAAAAAATACAATCTCTGAATTCAAACTCACTTATCTCGTGATGACATAATTTTCTTTCAGAATGCTGTTATTTTAGTCGAACTGGCATATCACAACTGGAAAAAAACGGTAAATAATGACTTCTTAGTATTTTCCTTTTTAAATCGCACCTATATTGATTAAGGGTGATAATTTGAGTTAGGATTCGTTTATTCGTTCGATTCGATTTGATTCTTTTTAAAACGAATATAAATTTGAAAAAATGAATTTGTTTGATAAATATGTCAATTCGATTATTTTATTAAACGAATCGAATATTCGTTTATTCGTTTATAATTCTTTTTTTTTCTTTTTTATTTATTTCTTATTGTTATTTTTCAATTAAGATTTGATAAATCATTGCCAATTATCATAAAACAAAAATATTGTCTATTATTTTTAGTAAATTTATTAAATGCGCATTTCATAGGTATACAATTAAAAAAAATTGATATAAATAAACTATGTTCGTATTCGTATTTGTTCGTTTAATAAACGAATTGAATACGAATCTTGGTATCAGAATTCGTTTAGCAAACAAATCGAATACGAATTCATCACATTTTTTTTCAATTCGTTAAGGATCCTATACAAATTTGTTTCGTCAGTTCGTTTTGTCACCCCTAATATTGATGACAATTAAAATTGTATCAATTAATTAGACATTAGACTAGTGAACCGTTCATATGGATAATGATTGATTATCATGTTACAATATCTGTACTCAAGGTGCGTGACTTGGTGGTGTAGGATTCAGGGTCTGACTTTCAGGTTCTAGGTTCGAATTCAATGAGTGCATTTCTTGTAAGAGTTTGTGACAGCCTGAGATTTTACCTGCTCCGTTTAAATTCGGAATGATTGATTTACGATTTAAAAAAATTTGTTACAACATTTTCTGAATATTGAATCATGTTAATTTCTTAAATTCCGGTTAGGTTCATTTACTGGTTTAATTTTTTTTCTTTATTGTTTTCAAATAACAGATGCTTAAGTTCTACGATTACGACGTCTCGTGAATGACATTTTGACAAAATTATCCCAAGTTAGTCCACCAGAGAGTAATTTCATGATGACAATTTTTTTAAAAATTCAAGAGCTTAACCTATCTTTACATTATATCAATTGATTAGACAATAGACTAGCAAAACCGATCACATATGTAATAATAAGCGTGTACATGGCCGGTGTTCCCAAGGGCATGACTTTGTGGTGTAAGATTTAGGGTATGACTATTAGGTCTTGAATTCGAATTCATAGAGTACGTTTCTTGTAAGAATCTGGGACATCGAAAGTTTTACCTGCTCCGCTTAAACCCGAAACGGGTGATTTGACTGTGAGGTTTTCAACGATTTCAAAAAAAATGTATATGACCGGTTTTGGTATCATCGTTTAATTATTATTATTAAATATAGCCAGATCCTCCATGAGCACGTTTTTTTTTTTTTTTTGATTATCAAATGTTAAAGAATAATTTTGAATTTTCAACGTACATTTCTTGATTTTTAAGAAATTAACACAATTTAAAAACTATATAGATTGTTAACACATTTCACTTGACAAAATTAACTAAGTTAATACTTATATTATTTTTGTTGAAGAAAAATAGTGAGGAATCTAGTTTTGAAGTATATGTAATATTATCTTATAATAATATTTACTGACACGGTGGATTGATTATGTTTTACAGAAGTAATTATTCTAGAAAAGTAGAAATAACGTAGAAACAAATGGAAAGACTGGGCCCAAAATTATCACGATCAAATCCTGTGGAATGATCAATGAACACTCTTTTTTAAATGCAATCTTTGTATTCCTAACCGCACCGACTTTTACTTTATTGTAGAAATGGCTGTAGACAGATAGGATTTGGTGCAGATCTAACATCACTTACAAAATAATTTATCAAATACACTTCTTTTTTTTAACAATTGAAATTTCACCGTCAAATCAGCCGATCCGAACTTAAACATAATAGATAAAATTTCTGATTATCCATATTCTTATATAAAAAAAAAATACACATATTCTACTCGAATTCATGATACACTAATCAAATCGTAAGTCATTTACAACCAAACCAAATCATACATCGGGACCAAATACATACTATACTCGTTTGGAGTTTTATTTTTCCATTACCAAACGAGATTTTAAATTCTAAACATTTTTTAAAAAAAATACATTCATAAATTTCCCAATTTAAGGCTGATGGACCCAATTTTCAGGGCTTTTAAGGACAGGATTCACTAATCACTAATATCCCAGTGATTCACCAATCACAGTAATTTATATGGATATAATAAGTCTCACTTGAGCTGTTTTAATGATACTTATTTTCCCTTTCGCTGGTAACATTTAGATGAGTGATTGAATGTACATATTTAACGGTTAATATAAATTAATTTATACTCAAAATCAATACTTTATATCAAACGATGAAATATAATATTGAAACTACAAACCAAAACATTTATTTACTCTTTTTTTTCATTTATAGACTAGTAAATGTATAATTATAGTCTCCAAAGGATGTGACTTAATGGTGTAGAATCTCACATTAAGATCCAGAGTTCGAATTCAGACAGTGAGTTTGTTATAAGAACCTGAGACAGCCGAAGATTCTAACTGCTCCGCTTAAACCCATAATGAGTGGGATTTCCAACTATTTCAAAAAAAAATAATAAAAATAATGTACAATTTTAGAACAACTAGAAAAACATAGTATAAAATTTTGTCCAAATCTCTCTCCCAAGTTTAATACATACATTCAGAAAACTTAAACAAAACAAGAAAACTCAAAATTGCTATATAACAAGAACTCGAAACGCAGCAATAATTAAGACACACCAACAAAGTCAAAAGCTGCACTGCAGTCTGCAGCTTAGAGCTATGTCATGTTCCATACAACACACACAGTTTTAAGTTTATAGAACACAAAGTAACACACAAAAAAAAGATAGGAACTAGTTATTAAATATGTTACTAAAATGTACTAATTCCAGAATCCGCGTCAGATTTTTTTGATGCTGCTGCAAGATTGGCAACATGGAACTGAGCTGCATAACTTTTTGAACTGCTTTCAAGTACTGGAGGTTCGTTCAGAAATGCCGACGTGCTCCTAGTCCACCTGCAACCTCCAACATTTCTAATTAACTCCTCCTTCATACTCGAAGATTGACTTATATATAATTTAAGAAAAAAACTCGAACACAAGTTTTATTTTACATACAATCATTGTACCAGCGTTACAATTAATAAGTTTCAAATTAGTTTATTGATTTTAACTTAATTTTCGGATGGAAATATGAAAATATCTCAATCACCAATCAATTTTACCAGCCATGTTTCTTTATGAATTCCTCCAAGCTTTTTTCTTTATCCATGTCCATGGAACCAGTCTTGGTATTAGCCATAGGCAGTGAGCTTGATCTCTGATACTTTATTTCAGATTCTTCATATGAACTTTCCTGTCATAAATTTGTCATATATCTTAGTATTTTTATTTTTATTTTTTAACACTGAATAAAGTTTTGTTTCGAGATTGGACCTGTTTGCTGTCAGATAATGGACTAGAAATGGCCTTAAGATGTTCCTCTTCAATTTTCTTCTTTGCTTTCCAATAACCTTCTATTTCTTCCTTGGTAAGTGACTGATTCCTCTTCATATTCACTGGAAAAATTAAAAATAAAAGATTAACAACTAACATAAAATTATCATTAAGGAAAAAATGTTTAAGAAAATGATTACCTAATTTAGGATCTGATGTACGTGAATCCCATCCTGCCATTAGAGAACCCATTTTCTTTTTTTTACCAGAATCTTTCAATTACAAGATCAATCAAGATTCGAGAGAATATGTTCCACTTTTAATTTGATAATTTTTTTTTTATAGTACTAGTGACACTTATCTTTTACTTTGTTCTTATCCACGAACTATAGTTTTTTATTTGAAAAGATATTATCATTTTTCTAGACTTATCTATGAAATAATCCGAAAATTTTAAATAAATAAAATCTATAAAAATTTAAATAAGTGTAATTATATATTTAGTGTGTCTATCAATGTGTTAATTTACATCATTAATTTAAAATTTTTAAATTTTAATTTTCGAATGTAAAAAGGATAATTTTCCTTCTTGGAGGTATACATAAAGATATTAAATTCTAGACTTGTGTTTGATGACAAAGTTGGTGATAATGATATGATCGCCATAAGCTGTAGCTCCATTTACCTTTAAGACTTTAGTGGGTTAATTCTAAATTCAGCCCACAGCTTTGCATATAAGGTGACAAATATAAAAAAAGGAAAATAAAATTATTAGTGAGGTATGGGACCATACCATATGCTTGTCCTTATCAGGATGTGACGTGTTTCATTCCTTAATTCGATGATTTTATCTGCATAATGGGCTTTATTTAATGGGCCCAATCATATGCTAAAGCTGAAGTTGAGCCCATAAGCCACAATTCTTATTTACATTCGCCTAAATTATCTGTATATCAGACTTTTTTGGGATATTTAAAATTGAATTCAAGACTGATATTTAATATTCGATATTAATCTATAATCGGACAAAATTTACAATAGGTATCTATTTCCGAAACCTATTAAAAATTCAAATATATAATACTTGACCAAAATTAAAATAAAAAACAAGGAAAAATACCGATAAATATTGGATATCTGATATCCAATATCTAACTAATATCATATTTTCTATTTCAATTGTATTTATTTATTTTCTTTTATAAAATAAAAAATATATAATGATAAATATACATCCAAATGATACATAAAATTTGGATTTTTTTTTAATTATTTAATCTTTCAATTTTTTTTTACCTAGAGTGTGTATTTCGGTGTGCCATTTGGATGTACACTTATCATTATTGTTAAAATATATATGCTATTATTATTATTTAGTTAATTTTTTTGTTATGATTATGATTATTATTATATTTTTATTTTTTGATGGGATATCAAATATTCAAAATACTGAAAATCATATCGACCGAAATCAATTTGATTATATATTTTCAAAATTAAGATCTAACATGTCATGGTCCAAAATCGAGGCCAATCACAACGGGGTAAATAAAATAAAATAAAATTATAACAAAACCAGTCAAATGGTCAAAAAGTCAGCAGAAAACGATCAAAAAGTCAAAACATTACTTGGTCAAAAGGACCAAAATGTAAAATTTCAAAACATACCCCAGAGACTTTAAAACAAAATAAAATATAAAATCACACGGAAAATATCCAAAACGTTCTCACATTTAAATGTGAACATCTTTCATGAAATCAATAACCAAAATTCAAATAATGGTCCGAATATGCAATGCATCACCTAAACAACTACATAGTCTGATAATCTCAAATACAAGTCAATTATCTCCAATAATGCCTAGCACTATCGAAACGAAGAAAATTACTTAACACGATTCGAACACTCTCGAGAAGTCAAACCTGCTCACTCCCCTAGGCTCCAAGGTCTAATATGAAATGTTAAATTGAGGGATGAACGAAACCACATGCTTAGTAGGGATTAATGTACTCATTTTAATTGGTTTTACCAAAACTCTTCATGGTTAGTATAGTCATAGATATATATGTCCAATAAAACAATATCGATGATGCGAATTAAGAAATAACTATAATTTATACAGTTTATCAATATAAATAAAAATATACATCCTCGACTACATTAATCTTTAAAATAAAAATGTGTGAGTGATATGCCACACGGGGCCGCGTAACCATACTCCCAACACCGGAGATGTAAAGAAAAAATGTGCCACATGGGGCCTTCACGCGCCGCCACACGCATCGACGAGTGGAGCCCACGCGCCGGCGCGCCGCCACACTGTTGCCACTAGAATGTGCGTGTCGTTGAGCCGAGTCCAATGATGATGGTCACGCGCCCAACAGAGCTCTGGTTTGTCGTGGATCGCCCAAAAATCACCGGAATCTTCAAGCTCTCCCTTCGCCGAAAAACGACCACCACCACCAAAATACTTCTCACTGTCTGCTCTATCTTTCCCCCATCTCCGATGGTCAGAAAACACCTCCACTCGTCGGATCTATTCTCTCTCTCTCACGAAAAAGAAAAAGAAAAAGAAAAAGAAATGTGAAATGGCAGACACGTTTTTGGAGAAAAAAGAGGAAAAAAAAATGTTTTTTATAATTTGCTGAAAAATTTCAGTCAATCCCCCTAAATTTTGGTCAAATAAAATTTGATGCAAACTTATGAAATTTATCATTCAACTTCTAAAGTCAAAAATTCAAAATTTGACCAAAGATATTTTGTTGAAAAGACAATAATACCCTAATTAAAAATGTATGGTCATTATATAATCACTATTCAACATACTTAAAATATCAGATAATTTTTTTGAGTCTAATAATATCGAGTATTCAAAATATGGCATCAAATTATTATACCTTCCATAAAGCACTCAATTAGCTTCCCATCTAGAATTAAAATACAAAAGCAAATGTGGTCGTGATTCCAAGCACTTGCAGCCGTAAAAGCTAGAAAAAGGAAAAGAAAAAAGTTAGTTTACTTTTGTTTTATGATCACTTTATCGTTGCCAGAAAAGAAAGCTCATTTTATACTAACAGGAGCATGCATGGCTGTAATTATTAGTAAAGCTTCACGGGGTGGTCTTAATGGCACCTATGGGCTATGCGTCCCTGTATATGGCTGTATCACAACTTTGAAGGCTTTCCATATTGTGGTCAAATATGCAATCATTTCCATATTTGTCTGAATTAAAAAAAAAAAAAAAAAATGGTTTCAATTTGAATCTCTTCAACTGTTGCCACCATTTCATACGATTAATTTCTCGACCCCAAAAAATTATCAAAATTCGAAGTTTGGCGGTGGTCCACTATACCCATGACTCCATTTTTATTTTTATTTTGGAAATATTTGAAATCTTGTTGTCAAATAACTCGACTCGAGCTTAAGCGGGGTAGGTAAAACTCTCGACTGTCTAAGTCTTTTATAATAAACACATCTTCTGGATTCGAATTCAAGACCTGAATATCATATCATGAATCCTACACCATCAAACTATGTCATTTGAGACCGCATGACTCCATATGAGTTCACCTACTTTGCTAAATTATAAAATAGGATTGGACCGATGCATCAATTCAACTCATTTCAAATAATTAATTTATACGCAATCAAAATCTCAACAGTAAAAAAATATATCAAAATGGGAGGTTTGGCAGTGGTCCACTAGACCCATGGATCTACATGGGTCCGCCTGCTTTATCAAAAAAATAGGATAGGATCGAGATAGCAAACCAACTCAACTCATTTCAAACAATTAATTTCTCCACCATCAAAATCTCAACAGTAAAAATAAATAAATATGAGAGCATTGGTCCACTAGACCCATGGCTCCACGTGAGTTCACATACTTTATTAAAATTACAGTAACATGACTGGACTGCTGCACCGACTCAACTCATTTCAAATAATTAATATCTCCAGAATCAAAATATCAACAGTAAAATATATATATATATATATATATATATATATATATATATATATATATAATCAGAATATAATAGAAGGTGATCTACCAATACCATAAGATATATTTAATGTAACACACAAATGGTAAGTAGGCACTCGAATTTGGCAGTGGTCTAAAATCCCATCTGTTTTATCAAAAGATAAAAACATGATTAGGCTAACACATCAATTGAGTTTGCTGATCTAGTGCGTCAGCCTCACAAAAATCCTCTCTAAAAAACACATACTTAGCTGTCATTGCCTCCTAAATATGGCACCAAATTTACCAAAGAAAATTGCTTTCCCCTCTCCCCTGACCCCTCCCCTCCCCTGATATCCCGTTACAAAATTACTCTATTATCTAAATTCTAAATTATTTTTTATTATAAAAAGTCACTTATTTTATTTTATAATTTAATAATTTAATATTTTAATTTTAATTTTTTGTTAATATCATTTATTTTTTCGTGTTTCTTTATTTATTTAATTTTCTTTTAATTCTTTATTAATTTATTTAACACTACTTATATATAATAGAAAATATTTTCTTTTATGTTAGCAATAATTTTTCATTTGTGTATAGTTTGCGAATAAATATTTTTTTCAAATGAAAAGACTCTTACACCAATATTATTTTAGTCATGTTCAGATAAGAGTACATGTAATAATACACGAAAAGAAATATACAAAATAAAAAATTCTATTTTATGTTGCCTTCAAAGTCTCATCTTGGTGAACTTTGTGATATATTCATTACTTCGTACTACAATATGATAAATAAAGTATAAAAAAATATAAATATAATAAATAAAGATATGAATAAAATAAAATAAAAGATATTAAAAAATAATTAAATAAATGAATTAATTAATCAAGTAAAAATAACAATAAAAAAATTAATCAATAATTATATATATATATATATGATTTTAAAAGGGAGGGATAATGCTGGAGGAGATCCTCAAAGCAGCTATCTTTACCAAAAACAAGAACTGAAAGTTGAAAGTGTGTGGCGGCAGCATGAGCCAACCTTATCCACATCGAAGAGGTTGGAACAAATTAATTGTTGTTCGGTCTGGAGTTGTTGGCATTTTACTCGTCGGGCAAAAACAGGCAAACAGCCAACTAAAGTTGCACAAGCCAGACACGTGACAAGGGCTCCACATTTCACTTCAATGCAGTATCATCTGTTTGACCTAGTTACAATATAGGAAGCATTTGTTTGTTTGTTTGTTTGTTGTTTTATTATCACAATAACCAAATCAAGTGAAACATATAACTTGCTAACTTTGCTTTGCTTTTGAGTTTTGTTCTCAATCACTCAAATATTAAAATATAATGCACTGTCACATATATTAAAATATTAAAAAATAACTAAAAATATGGATATTAAATCATATAAATCATTTATTAATTTGTTAGTAATATCATATCATTTGTGTCTCCGTTACATAAAAGAATGACTGGCCCATTTAAATAGATGATAAAATAGTTACCAAATTTTGATCAATTATTTGATTGAAAGCTTTTGACTTTGCAGTCGTGATATAATAAAATAGAAAAGATACCTCATTGGATTGTTTAGAAATAAATTAATATATAAAGTTCTTTTTCATTATCAAGAAAATTGAAAAGAAAAAAACTATTCAAATGTATGATAATAAGATAAACCCTAATACTCTTTCATAATTGTGTACAATAATGAGTAATGTCGACCTACCATTACACATGGCTAGATTCCATTTTGATGTTAGTTGTACCAAGCATCCCATTTGAAATTTTACCCTCTTTGTGTGTTAATTAATTGAAAAAGGAGCCTTCCTAGGATAGCTACATTTTTTAAAGCTAAATATTTTGCCCTTTT
>SKCR01053378.1:0-45533 GCA_019454045.1 Zanthoxylum bungeanum | reverse complement strand
AAGCTCAAAACTTGACTCAAAACTGAAACTGTCAAGGCAGTGGACTGCACTGCAGTTGCGTTTTTGCAGGGAAAAATCAATTTCGTTTGTTGCCGATTCGTCTCAACCGATCGATGTGAGTATTCCGCTACCTCCTCATTTGATGTATTCACACATGTTTTTCATTGCTTGTTTGATCTTGGGACCTTAGAATAAACCTAACAATACTACCATGGAATTCCCGAGGGTTTATCCAGAGCGAAGCTGTTTCCGTACCATCGTAACACAACCTTGTATTACACTTGCATAAGTATCCAATACTTAAATATATGAGAACTATGTAGTTATGCTCTCATAACACGCACAGTGCAATACTAGTCTATTCCGCATTATCGATGTCTAATCTCGATAATACTCTGACTAGGTTGTTTTAATGATTAACTTTCATGGATTGATATTGTCTCATATCTTATCAATCTGGAACTAATCATATGGACTTTTATCATTTATATATCCCGGTAATCCAATTACAAATGATAAAAGAGCAATTTCCTTTGTCATGTAGTTAATTTGTACAACAACACCATATTCTGTATAAATAGTGATGTTATGGGTCATAATTTTCCAACATGATAATGGCGTGAATTGAGTAGACTGTTGGTGGCGTGAAGGGCTGCTGGTCAGGGGGGTATTTGCGTGAAGTTGGGGCAGTGTGAGTGGAGTGGTTTGCTGTTTTGAAGTGTCGTGTCTTGCACTGAGGTGAGAGAACGTGAGCTTAGGGTTTTCTTTTTGTGTTTTGCCATGAGAGTCTAGGGTTTTTGTGAGGAGTGAGAGACGTGAGGATGCTAGGGATTTCAAGGTTGGTTTTGGCTTCTTTTTATAGGCAAAGGCTAGGGTTTTCCTTGCATGGGAAGGAAAGAAATCATGCAATCAATGGTGATATCTCCTAATTAGCATATCACAAGGAAAATATCTACTTAATTTAGGGAGGTGATTTGTTTAAATTTGATTTGATTTCTTTTAATTAGTAATATGATTTATCTTTATTTTATTTGATTTCTTTTATTTAGGAAGGTGATTTATCTTGATTTTAGTATGTGTTTAATGTGTTATTTGTTATTTTGGATATGTTTTATTGGGCTTGGGCGTGTGCTAGAGGATGTTTGGGCGTGTGATTGGTCTTTTTGGTGGGCTTGGTGTGTGGCTTGGTGATGTGTGGGCTTGGTGTGTGGCTTGCGGGGGTTTGGGCCAAGGATGAGTTTAAAACAGAGATCTAACAAGCAAGCCCGAAGCTAAGCAAACGAATTGAATCAAGGTGTCAATTTCTGACTTCTTCTTTCCGACGTCCGTTTCCCGCGACTTCTGCAACTTAAAAGGTAGTGCCTCTAAATGAGGCTCATCATCGGGACTTATATGCAAAAATGCAGTGCCTACAATCATCAATGTAAAGGACAATCATTGTCAGTGCGCTCCCACTAACCTTCTTATATACACAAGAATCATATTCGTTTTGAATAAAATCATATGCCATTATGATCTTATCAAAACTTTGGTTCCAATAACACAATGTTTGTTTCAATCCATAAATGGATCGATTTAACTTGCAAACATTGTTTGCATGTTTTTGGTACAACAAAACTGTCAGGTTGTATATAAACATCCTCCAAAAGGTTTCCATTTAAGGAAAACGGTTTTGACGTACAACTACCATATTTCATAAATGAAATATGCAGCTTTTGCAAGCATTATCCTAATGGATTTAATCATTGCAATAAGTGAAAACGTTTCGTCTTAGTCGACATTATGTCGTTGACGATACCCTTTCTATACAAGCATAGTTGTGTACATTTATATGTTGACATCCATGTATGTCTTCCTTGAAGGCTCATTTAGTACCAATAGGCACAATGTCTTCTAGTACATCAACCAGTGTCTAAACTTTGTTGGTATACACAGAATCCATTTCAGACTTCATGGCACTTTTCCATAAAAGGAGTCGATACCTTGTATCACTTCCTCATACGTAGTCGGTTCATCTTCCTCAATAAGATTGATATCTACATGAGGTGAGATCAGAAACCCATACCTCCCAGGTTATTTTTTGACTCTCTCTGACTTACGCGGTTCTTGTGTATTCGAAGATTGTGGTACAGTTTCATCCTTAATGAACTGTTTGTGTTCCGTTAAGGAATCGGTGTCTGGAATAGTATTACTCCGATTTTCATCGAGTTTTACTTTCCTCCCACTTACCACTGCATATAAGTATTCCTCTTAGGAAAATCGCATGGAAAGCAACAATTACATTGTTCTCTTGTGAGTTTGTATAAGTACTATACTTTGGTTTCCCTAGGATAACCTACAAATCAGGCACTTATCCGATTAGGGTTCTAGTTTGGTATCATCCAAACATATGCCCAGCATTCCCAAATCTTTAAGAATGAGAAAACCCGGTTTCTTTCCTGTTAATATCTAATATGAAGTCTGTCTAACAGATTTTCATGGAACCTATTCAAAATAAGTATTGCAACCGTTTAATGTGTATCCTTAGAAGGAAATTGGTAGCTAAGAGCGACTCATCATTAACCTTACTATGTCCAACAAAGTTCGATTTCTCTGTTCGGACATACGTCAAATTGAGGTGTTCCGGGAGGAGTCCACTATAAAAGAATACTATACTCTTTCAAGTAATATTGAAACTCATATGTTTAAGTATTTTACACTATGGTCCGACCGTAATGTTTTTAATACTTTTACCGGTCTGTTTCTTCTTACTTTCGTGTCGAAACTCTTTGAATTACTCAAAAGTTTCTGACTTGTGTTTCATAAGATACAATAACTATAACGCGATGCCAAATCCGTAAAGGTTACGAAGTATTCATATCCACCTCTAGCCTAACTAGACATGGGCCCCACTTACGTTACTATGAACGAGGGCTAACAGATCGGTGGCACTTGCACTTTTACCAAGTAAAAGGTGTTTTAGGCATTTTCCCTAATAAACTAGATTCGTAGACATCATTTGAATTAGAATCAAATTCGTCCTAGTATCTGTAGGACATAGGACCTGGGCGACGCCGTTCCTAGGCTCGCGGCCTAGTTGGGAAGGATTACATAACATGGAGTCGCCACCCGGTGTGAACCGGGACAAAGATTTAAGGCCGCACTCACCCCTCGCAAGGGAAGACCTCAAACCGTTGGGTTCGGAATGGTCCATTACTTATGTCACTTGTAATGAAAGGATTCATGTAATAATTTAACTAAGCTTAAGTAACACTTATTTCCAAGAGTATCATGCTTCTAAATTCTCATATGCAAAATAAAACTTATGTGTACATTTTTACATATATCTCATATTTAAAATTGCATGCTTAACATATGTCAAGATAGCAACGAACATACAACTTTACATATCACATTCAGGAAAACACAAGCACACATATTGACCATACAAGCACACGTATGGGCACTTTTCCAAGCAGTACGTGGAATTGTAGCCCAAGTACAGACCGCACTATCGTCCATTCGGAATCGGCTACGGAGTTTACGTCTGGGTTTCCATCCGATATACCGCCAGAATAATACTCAAATGTTATCATGACATAAGCATACGAATTGTAATACATTGACACATTTGCATAAGAAAGATCAACCAATAGGCAATTATGCATGAATATAATAAGACAGACTCGGTTCAGTGTGTGCACGTTCGTGTAGAGTTCGTAAACGCGTTCGAACGGAAATGAAACAGAATGCTCACGTTCGAGTAGCGTTCGTAAACGCGTTTGAATGGAAATGAAACAGAATGCTCACGTTCGTATGGCGTTGTTAATAGCGTTCGAACGGAAATGAAACAGAATGCTCACGTTCGTATGGCGTTTGTTAACGCGTTCGAACGGAAATGAAACAGAATGCTCACGTTCGTATGGCGTTTGTTAACGCGTTCGAACGGAAATGAGACCTGATGCATGATAAGGCAAAATGTATGCGCGTTCGAGTTGCGTTCGTGAACGCGTTCAAACGGACACGGACCTGATGCATGAAATGGGATGCAATACATAAACAGAAAATAAGGGGGCGCGGCGAAGCACTGCCGTAAAGGTGGCCTTTTGGGGCTCTTGATCTCTCAAAGAGAGGACCTTTAGACCAACGTACTAAGCCCATGCGCGTCACATTACACATACAAAAATAGAACCAATCCTATCAACCAAGTATGTCCGATTGAACACATCTTACATCCAATCTGAACACACATCAACCGGCGCGGCAAAGCATCGTGGTAACGGGTTTGAACCCCCCTCCCCATAAGGGATCTTTCATTCCACTTACTAAGCCCATGCGCTTGATTGATCCATGCATAAAGATAACTCAATAATATCAAACTAAGTATGCCCGATTGAACGTATCTTGCATCCAACCACCGAACACACATCAACCGGCGCGGCGAAGTAGTGTCACAAAGGTGGCCTTTTGGGGCTCTTGATCTCCCAAATGGAGGACCTTTGGACTAACTCACTAAGCCCATGCGCTCGATTGAATCATGCATAAATAAGCAACATATTGAATTCAAGTAAAGAAAACTAAATAAACAAAAAAGCAACACAACGAAAGAGAGATGGTGCCGTTTACTCAAGCGGTACGGGAGTTGTGGCCCGAGTACAGATCATATTACCGTCCATTCGGAATCGGCTATGAAATTTATGTCCGGTGTTCCATCCGATATACGGCGAGAGTTGACACATCTCTCATTCATCCAATACCCACAACATATTACATCTCATAATTCATGCATTTTATATACTCAAAGACCACAACACACATTTCAACATCAATCATACAAGAAATACTTAATAAATAACGCAGAAAGAAAACAAGTGTGAAAGATACCCTCAGGCTAACCTTTTAAGCTGTAGCTCGCTCTCGGACTCGCGTTCCACGAATATCGGAAAGGGGGTAAAGCTCCGCAACTTTTCTGGTTCACTGGTTCAGCGTCCTAGCTCACTGCCTTGCTGTTTTGCTTACGGTTCGAACTCCGTTCTGCTTCTACTCGGCCTCGGTCTTGCTGCTCACTGCACGGGCCACCGTTTTAACGTTTTCAAAGAACTATTCCAAGTTTGTGTGGGTTCTTAGTACAATTAAATGTGATTATTCTTAAGATTATCTATGCAGTTTTTATGTTACTGTTTTTTAAGGATTTGGGCTGCTGTTTTAAGGTAATCTAGGAGGTTGTTTAGGCGTGTCTTAGGGTGTGGTTTTTGTGGTAATTTCGGTGGTGGAGGGCTGCTGTATAGGTGGCTTTTCGGCTATGGAGGGTGGTGTCTTGTGGTGGTTTCTTTGTTTTCTTGCTTGTGTATGTGTGAAGTGTTTTCGTGACTCAAAAGGTAGTGCCTCCAAATGAGACTCATCATCGGGTTTCACATGCGAAAATGCAATGCCTACAGTCGCCCCCACTTTGATGGGACTTGTGCAGTGTGTGACTTTGAACAATCCTATCAAAGTTATGCAATGCATTTTACTTACCTGGCTAGCTAGCTGTCTCGAGCTGAGCTGATACTGCAGTGGACCTCGATCCTGAGACGCATCTCGATGCTGCTGATGATGTGGGCCTCGAACCTGGGACGCATCCCGATAGCTGCAACCGACAACGGGGGCCTCGACCCTGGGACGCATCCCAATACCGCTGACAAAATATGGGCCTCGACCCTGGGACGCATCCCGAAAATGATGATGCAGTGGACCTCGATCCTGGGACGCATCCCAATAGCTGCAACCGACAACGGGGGCCTCGACCCTGGGACGCATCCCAATACCGCTGACAAAATATGGGCCTCGACCCGGGACGCAGCATCCCGAAAATGATGATGCAGTGGACCTCGATCCTGGGACGCATCCCAATAGCTGCAACCGACAACGGGGGCCTCGACCCTGGGACGCATCCCAATATCGCTGACAAAATATGGGCCTCGACCCTGGGACGCATCCCGAAAATGATGATGTGGAGCTTCACTCCTCAGCCGATATGGGCTTCGCCCCCAAGCTGACATGATGTGATGTGGAGCCTCGCTCCCCAGTCGATATGGGCCTCGCCCCCAAGCTGGTACAATGTGGAACCTCGCTCCTTAGCCGATATGGGCTTCGCCCTCCGAGACCCATACCCGGAACTTAACTTCATTGGGACCTCAATCTTCAGATTACTGCCCATATCAAATGCTGTGCCTTTACCATCTCTGATTGGCTTACTGCTCGCTCTTTTCCGTCTTCAACACCTGTTTACACAAAACAGAACAAACACAAAAATATGCAATATAGGTTACGTGTATGCATGTATGCAGGAGTTTTCTTATTCCGTTAGGTTAGGTCTTGCGCTGGCGACCAAGTCTTCTCAAGCAAAGTACAACTTCAACCTGTCGACATTGATTGGTTCTGTGAATTCATTTCCTTCCAAGTCTGATAGCTTCACTGCTCCATTTCCCATGTCTTCTGAACGATGTAAGGTCCTTCCCAGTTAGGCCTGAATTTTCCTTTCGCGGGTCCGTCGTCGACGGCCTCGACTGCTTAAGTACCAAATCACCCTTTCTGATCTTTGTGGACGTACTTTCTTGTTGAATGCCCGGGCTAGCCTCTTCTGATACAACTGCATGTGATACAAAGAATTCGTTCTCTTCTCATCCAACAGTACTAACTGATCAAATCTCTGTGCGGCCCATTCCTGTTCCGGTAATTCTGCCTCTGCTAATACCCTCAGGGACTGTATTTCCCTTCTTCTACTGGCAATACTGCTTCCATTCCGTAGACCAAGGAGTAAGGTGTTGCACCCGTTTCCGTTCTGACCGACGTTCTGTACCCCCACAAAGCATACGGTAACTTCTCGGCCCAATCTCTACAATTTTCTGTCATCTTGGCTAAAATTGTCTTTATAGTCTTGTTGGCTGCCTCAACTGCCCCATTTGCCTGCGGCCTGTACGATGATGACTTGTGGTGGCCTATCCCATGCCTCTGTAACATTGCCTTCGTCTCTCCTTGAAACTAGACCCCGTTGTCTGTCACTACATGATGCGGCATACCATACCGACAAATGAGGTTCCGAGCTATGAACTTTACCATCTGCTTCGCTGTAACATTACGGAAGGATTCGGCTTCCACCCTTTTGAGAAGTAATCTACTGCCACCACACTATGAAGCGATGCCCATTAGATGCATTTGGTCGAATTTCCCAATCACATATCAATTCCCCATGCTGAGAAAGGCCACAGCTCCGACAACCCGTGTAATTCTGTGTGCGGTAAGTGATTCAGATTACCATGTGCTTGACATTCATGACAGTGCTTTACCATCTTCGCGCAGTCCGTTTCCATGGTTGACCAATGAAACCTCTGTCTCACTATCTTGCGGGACAAGTTCAACCCATTCATGTGCGGACCACATACCCCGGCATGTACCTCTTCCATCACTTTCTGAGCTTCTTCTTTTCTCAAACATTTCAACTGAATGCCGTTTGCTTGCCTTTTGTATAGTTCCCCTCTCAAAGTCACATACTGGGAAACCAACTTCTGAATGGCTATTCTGTCTTTTCTGCCCGCCCCTTCCAGGAATTCACCACGTTCCAGATACCTCTGAATGTCATAATACCAAGGTTTACCGTCGTCAACCTCAACTCCCAGAATTCTTTCTATCTCATAAGCAGGTTTACTTGCTGTTGTTAGTATCAACGGTCTCATCACTAACTTCTCTGGATTTTCCCAAGTTGCTGCAAGTGTAGCCAATGCATCTGCCATCTGATTCTCTCTTCTCTCGGTAGGTGCTGAAACTTACATTCGGGGATAACCTGTGCCAATTTTCTGAGGTGAAAAAGATAAGGCCTCAACCGTTCTTCCTTCAATTCCCATTCTCCTCGCATCTGCTGGACTACTAACATAGAATCTCCGTAGATTTCCACACTCCCGGCCTTCAAGGCTATCAATGCTGTCAGGCCAAAAGCACATGCTTCATACTCAGCCATGTTATTAGTCACTCTGAATGTCAACCTCTTAGCCAAAGGCAAAGTCTCTCCCTCGGGGGTTACTATCACGATCCCAATTCCGGCTCCCTGTAATTCACTGCCCCGTTGAAATACATCTTCCATCTCTGAACTGTTATTGCTTGGATCTCTTCATCTGGAAACTCAAACTTATACTGATCCCCCTCAACAGGTTGCAATGCCAGAAACTCCGCTACTGCTCGTCCCTTGATCACTTTGGAGGTGATATACTCAATGTCAAACTCTGTCAACAATACCAACCATCGGCCCAGTTTTCCCACTAGTGAAGGCACTGAATGAAGATATTTCAGAGGATTCTCCTTTGCCACCACCTGGATCTTGTAAGACTGGAAGTAATGTCGCAACTTTCTGGAAGCCCATACCACTGCAAGACAGATCTTCTCAACCTCCTGATATCGAGCCTCATACGGAGCATCTTCTTACTCAGATAATAAACTGCATGTTCTACCCCTGTTCTCTCTCCTGTCCATCTGTACCATCATACCTCCAATGCTTCTGATTCTATAGCCAAATACAATATCAAAGGTCTACCGGCCTCGGAGGTTTCAATACGGGTGGCTTCACCAAGTACTCTCTGATTCTGTCGAAGGCGGTCTTACACTGTTCATTCCATCTCACTGGCTGATCTTTTCTCAACAGTTTGAATATAGGCTCACATATCGATGTTAACTTGACAATAAACCGACTGATGTACTGAATCTTCCCCAAGAATGCCCTGACTTCCTTTTCTGTCTTCGGTGCGGGCATTTCTGTGATTGCCTTGATCTTTTCGGAGTCTACCTCTATTCCGCCCATTCCCACTGTATGACCAAGCAATTTCCCTGATGTCACCCCAAACACACATTTCTTGGGATTAAGCCGCAGGTTATATCTGTCAACTCTCTGAAGGAACCTTTCCAATGCCTCAATATGCCCAACTCTCGTTTCTGATTTCACCATCATGTCATCCACATACACCAATCTCTTTGTGCATCAAGTCATGGAAGAGTGTAGTGGCCATCCGCTGATAAGTAGCTCCTGCATTCTTAAGCCCAAACGGCATTACCTTGTAACAATAGGTACCCCACTCGGTAACAAATGCAGTCTTTGTTTATCTTCCTCAGCCATGAGAACCTGATTGTACCCTGAAAATCCATCCGCAAATGAATACATAGCAGACAAAGCCGCACTGTCAACCAGAACATCTATATGCGGCAAAGGGAAATCATCTTTCGGACAAGCTTTATTGAGATCTCTGTAGTCTACACACATTCTGACCTTCCCATCTTTCTTCGGTACCGGTACTATGTTAGCCAACCATTCAGGATATTTTACCACTTCCAGGAACCCCACACATCTATCTGTTTCTTAACTTCCTCTCTGACTTTCTCAGCCCATTCTGGTCTCATCTGTCGAAGTTTCTGCTTTACTGGCCTCATATTCGGATAAGTTGGTATTGTGTGCTGGGCAATGTTTCTGTCTACCCCGGGCATGTCCTCATAAGACCAAGCAAATACTTTGGCATATCTGACCAACACTTGTTCTAGTTTCTCCCTCTCTTCGGAGGTTACTTCACTTGCAATTAAAATTTCTTTGGGGTTCTCAAGTGTACCCAAGTTAAATGCAATAGTTCTGGCTGAACTGATGTCAAATATGCTTGATTCATGCAGAGTAAACGGAAATGACTCAGGCAAGTAAGCAAAAGAAATGTCTTTATTATTGGATAATGCGGAAGTACATTCAAACAAATCAGGAAGGTAAATGTCTTCATCATCTAGAGACACTTCTTCCTCTACAATCAGGTCTTCTTCAGGCTTCTCATCGTCTTCCAGAGTCAGGCTCTCTAACTTCATCAATTCCTCCTCCCAAATCTCTGTTTCCGCAGTTTCTCCAGTCAGTGGTTTCTCACCCGACAAATCCTGGAAGATCTCAAACCCAGGCACCACAATCCCATTGACTTTCACAGGTTCAGGCTCTCCTTGATACCCGGAAGCTTTCACAAAGCACTCCATCAGTTTCAGGCCCTTTTTCTTGACCTTTGGCTTTTCTTCGTCAGATTTGTACCCCAAACCCTTCCGAGTAGTCTGTCCTCTGAAATCCGGCAATTTTGAACCTTTACCCGGCTCAAACTTCATTTTCTCCATAATCCTAGCCACCCTAGGATCCACCCACTCCTCAAAAGTGGCTGATACCTGGAACCTCGTGAAAGGCAGTATCTCCAAGGCAGCCACGACATTGTCTAACTCAGCCCGGATGGTAACAATCTCTCCCTCATACGGGAATCTGATCATCTGATGCAAAGTGTAAGGCACGCCCCCAAGCTTGTGAAACCAAGGCCTTCCCAACAATAAGGCAAAAGTGGCTGGGATGTCCAGCACTGTGAACTCGACCTCATCTTCAATCAATCAATCGGCCCTACCTTGACCATAGCCACAAAGGTACCCCTCAACTCCCCGCTTACTGTCATCATAAGCTTTAATAGTCATACTGGAGGGGTCCAAGTCTGTTGCTTTCATACCCAATCTTGCCAGAATTTTCAACGGGCACACATTGATGGACGAACCGTCATCCACCATCACACATGAAGTTTTCTTGCCCCTCACTTCGGCCCTGATAAATAGAGGCCTATTATGATTCCTCCCCTCCGGCGGGAGATCATCCTCAGAAAAAAGATATCTGCAAAGCTTCCTTCTGAACTGACCCAACAAACATTGCGGGGTTGGCATCCTCTGGTACCACAATCTTGCTCAAGCCTCAACCATAGCCTGTCTATGCTCCCGAGATGCACATAATAGTTCCCAGATACTGACTTGTGCTCTAGTCTTCCTTAATTGCCTCAGCACTATATCCCCTTCAGTATTTTCTGCAGCCTCAACCACTTCTCTACCATCTGTCAAAGCTTCCTTACCCTTTTCTGCCATATCATTGTAAAAACGACCGCTACGTGTCTAACCTTTTAGCTGTCTCTCGGACTCGCGTTCCACGAATATCGGAAAGGGGGTAAAGCTCCGCAACTTTTCTGGTTCACTGGTTCAGCGTCATAGCTCACTGCCTTGCTGTTTTGCTTACGGTTCGAACTCCGTTCTGCTCCTACTCGGCCTCGGTCTTGCTGCTCACTGCACGGCCACCTGTTTTAACGTTTCAAAGAACTATTCCAAGTTTGTGTGGGTTCTTAGTACAATTAAATGTGATTATTCTTAAGATTATCTATGCAGTTTTTATGTTACTGTTTTTTAAGGATTTGGGCTGCTGTTTTAAGGTAATCTAGGAGGTTGTTTAGGCGTGTCTTAGGGTGTGGTTTTTGTGGTAATTTTCGGTGGTGGAGGGCTGCTGTATAGGTGGCCTTTTCGGCTATGGAGGGTGGTGGCTTGTGGTGGTTTCTTTGTTTTCTTGCTTGTGTATGTGTGAAGTGTTTTCTCTTTTTGTTTGTTTAGTCTTGGGTGTGTAGAGAGAGTCTAGAGAGATTTCGAGAGAGCTTGGGTGTGAATTCTATGTGTCAATCTTGGGCGTGATTTGTGTTGTGTCAAGGAGAGGAATGGCCTTGGTTAGGGGTTGTTTATATAGAGAAGGGTTAGGGTTGACAAGGGAAGGGATTTTGTTTCCAAATTAGGAGAGATGAGAAAGGCATACACAAGATTGAGGGGGGACAAGATATTTTAAATTAAGAAGTTGTAATATTTAATTTGTGTTGGTTTAGGAATACAAATATTTTATATTGGTAAATATCTTATTAGATTAGGAAGTCAATATATGACTGGCTTTAATTGGTTAAGATTGATTTTAATTAGGCATATCTTCTTTTTCGTTTTGGTAAATATTTTATTTAATTGGTAATGGTTTAAACATTTTATTTAATGTTTAATGTTTAAATTAATATTATTTATTTATTTTGGGATGTGTTTTATGGGCTTTGGGGAGCTAAATGGGCTGGGTGTGAGGCTAGCAGCAAAACCAGAATTACCGACACCGTTCGAACGCTCCCTCGAACGCTACACGAACGCCCGCAATCTGTTTTCCCGTTCGAACGAAGTAACGAACGCAGCACCAACGAAGACAGTGAGCTTGTTTGTCCTGAATTTCCCCTTCCGATATCCGTTCCCGCGGCTTTCGTGACTCAAAATGTAGTGCCTCCAAATGAGACTCATCATCGGGTTTCACATGCGAAAATGCAATGCCTACAGTATCCACTCTTCGAAAGTGTAGATATACGAGTCTTGTTAATGTGTCCCAGACATCAATGCCATTTTTAAGTCTCAACAGATTTATAAGTTTGAGCTTTTGTTTGTCATATTATATGTTTGAGATTTGTTTATATTCAAAATATAAATACTGTTATTCACATCTAATGTGTATATCTCAATATCATCTTTATAAACAAAACACCTAGTGTTTTGGAACATAAAGGTATACCCGCAACGGGTTAAACTAGATATAGAGATAATGTTTCTAGTCAAACTAGGTACATTAAAATAGTTTCTTAATTTAAGTACATGCCCAAAGGGCAGTTCCAAAACTCAGGTTTCTACGGCCAAAATAATGGAACTGAAGCCAGTCTCCTACTAATCAGCAGATCCCGCACATCAGTACATATATTTATGTACCACTTCCAGTATCTAAAATCCAATTTTAAAACCAGCAGTGGACATGTTTATAAAAAACATACATGAAGTTGGAGCCTTGCCCGTCTTCACTTTCTTCATATCCGCCTTTGTCCATACGGCAGTCACGCTTCCAATGACCCTGTTTTCCACAGTTTAGGCAGACATCTTGGGATAGGTCATTTGTCTTCCCAGAAGACTGTGACGATTTAGCCTTTGCCCTTTTTCCACATCCCCAGAAGCCTTTGGCCATGCCTTGGCCTTTTGGGATGTTGAAGTAAGATACGCCTTACACTTCTTGCCCTTTTGCAAACTCTGGCTCTGTTTCCTTGAGTATAGCCATTAACTCTCTAAGAGTTTTCTTTTGCAATCAGTACTTCTAAGATCTAAGAATAGATCTATGAAGATCCTTCAATTTCAATATCATACTATAAGGATCTAATCCTTAGTTCTAACGAAGAAATTAAGGAGTTTTTACGGCAAGCATAAAGGATTGAGCACTAAAGTTTTCATCACGATGAGTCTTCCAAAGCTCATGCTCTACTATTTGCTCAACTCCGGGCTTAGGCCCGAGAGGTCGCTCTATCAAATAGATTAACTTCTCAACTCATAGGACTATCTTGAGATTCATTTCCAAATATGAAAATTAAAGCCGTAAAAGATATTTTTCACCTAGGATTATGTCCTTTGACGCTAATCTTTCAAGTCATCTGATTGCTATAGTCCAACTATCCAATCAAAAATTTCGGGTACAATTTAATGTAATGATTATATAGTCTAACTATATAATTAACTACAATTTGATTGGTTAAATTCAAATATATTGATTACTATAATCCAATTATATAATCAACTATAAATGAAGTAGTTTGAATACAGTTCATCTGTTTAACTAAAATAATAATTGAATATTAGTCCAACTAATATATTCAAAAATAATTAATGACGAAAAATGAAATGAGCGCGTATTGGCAAGTATCTAAACGAAATTACAAATTTAATGCTTGCCTCCCACTATTTTTCGGCAAGCCTCTAACCCTCTGTGGAGTACTCGGATAACCTAGTTTCCTAGTGGGCTAGGATCCCGTTAAATAACACACAACCTTGACTTTGGCCAACAAGTTGTATGAAACTTAACTAAGTAGATCTCTAAGATCAATTGGATCACATCCAATTCCTAGATCCAGTAGGTGGACCTCCAAGTCCGAAACATATATCCAATATATGCCAATATATCTGATATATTCCCTAACCTTTTTCCTCTGAATCAACTAAGCATTGGCTTTGGCTCAACAAGCTTAATGAAACCAGTTAAGCGTGACCCATTGACAGTGGGAAAGCTTTGTAATCAAGGTCGATGAACAAGAAGTGACCTTGACTTTGGCCAACAAATCACAACTTGCCCAAGACGTACGATATGGAACAAAGCTTTCGTGATTCAAACTCATCCGCGATGGATAAAGGTCTTGACTTTGGCCAACAAACCAGTGTCAATCTTGACAGAGAATCACTCAATGGAAGGAAAAACGCTTAATATAAAATGAGGGTTTTTTTTTCGCGATTTGGCAATCAATTTTATTATCTTTAATTAGGTCTCATCATACACCCTTAAACATGCATTCTAAAAGCATAATAAGGCACGAATAAATAATAATGATATGCGGATGGATATTTAAAATTGTTCCTAGAAAAAATCTCTCAATTTCCTCTCCCCGGCTAGCACAATTCTAACTTCTACCCAATTACATAATACAATAAAGAAACCTCATTAACATTTAGGGGAATTGGTGAGAACAGAATTACAAAAACTCAAGAGATAAAGGCTGGACACGCAGGTCTAATTTAATAAATAAATCTAAATTTATTACAACAATTTCCAAAATTGCCCTCACCCCATCTAATATCCATTCGATATACATTATTCATACAATACATCCATGTATTCACACAAAGCATGTTATTAAATCAATCTAATCCAATTAATTAATCTTTGATTAAGTGATCATTCAATGTTCAAACAACGATTTGATTTGCGCGAGTCCAACTCGTTTAAGAATAAGTACTCAAAGTGCATATTCTTGAATTATATCGAACTACAATTTTAAATCCGATTTAATTTGTATTCAATATTAATTCTTATTTAATTCTAAATTAAATAATTACACTTTATTAATGTGCCTTTGCGACTTAGATTCTAAATCTAATCTTAATGGGTCTCAAAGCCCAATTAACATCAAATGTCAATTTAATTAAAGTCCAATGGCTTTCAATTAATTTCTTAAGGCATGGACTTTGGCAACCAAAGCCCAATAAGGAATCACCTTAGCCATAAAAAGTAATTTTGGCCCATTAGGCCCAATTAATTATTTAAAGGCCCATTTATTATATTTGGACTTAATGGTATGGTTTTAGGCTCAATTGGATCCAATCCAATTGTCCTAAACCAACTTGGCCCAACCAAGCCCATAAGGCCCAAATATAACATCAATAGCCCAATTCCAAATTGAAGCCTAATTAATTAAATTCCAATATTCCAAATATCACAATTTTTTAATTAAAGTGTATAGCCATAATTAATTAGTTAAATTAACATTTCCAAAACACCAATTTAATTAATTAATCATGCTTAATCATTATCAATTCATGTCCAACATAATTGAAGCAAAATCAAAATGAACATTGAAACCCATTTTCTTTGAAGGAAATTCGGCCATGGTTGGAGAATAAAGAGAAAACATTTTTCAACTTCTAAAATAAATGGGTCTTGACCGAAACTTGTAGTTGAATGAGGGGTAAAATTGTCCAATCACATTATTTAATCCAATTAAATAAATTTACACTTTATAATATCCAATCAAGATTGGACACACAAAGTCTAATTAAATCCATGCCATGTGTAACCAATTAATCTCACCATGTATCATTTAATCAATGACAATGGATAAGGTTTGAAAAGTCAATTATTTAATTATTTAACTATTAAATAATTAAACAATTAATTTACACACATATATGTATTTTTATTTACATTAAATAACAAATACATATATTATGGAATTTGTCAAAATCTCATTTGACGAATAATTAATGTGTATCTAATCGTATTATGTATCAAATACAAATACAAAATAATTATTAGCGGACAAAATCCCCTAATGCATGTGTTATCGTTTAACCGATTAAACGATCTGAATTAACTCTTTTAATCCGGTGAGTATTATGAATAATTTGTATTATTCATTTCGAGTTGCCCAAGTGCTCAACGAGTACACTTCATATTGTGGGACTCTCAAGTTTAGGTTTATCCGTCACGAAATCCAATTTCGTGTCCATAATCCACCCATTCATGGATTATGATGACCACGGATAATCACGCTAAACTATGCAAGCTGAGGTCATTGCATACGTATAATCCCTCCGTCACAGGCCATTCGTATTATACATGGGATATAGATCAGAACGTCAAATCTGTTCGGTATAATACAATCGACTTTCAATTTACGATCACAAAATAACATTCGGAACTGGTTTCCGACATTATACCACGGCCATGGATTTACTAGATCGTAAACACGTGCTAGATGCCTATGCCCTGTACGCAAGACTGACGGATCTTGTCTTGATACACACAGGATATCATAAGCATCAGTTCACACCCAACGAACAGGCGGAGGTCTGATCATGAATAGATCGTTGATGTGACTGCCATCAAAGTGTGGAGGATAGCTCATATATCCACAGTGGTATCTCAAGTCGAAGGACCACTATGCTCGCTCAACTCGAGAAGGTTCATATTGACGTTGGTGTACCATCTATTAGGAAACCTTCAGTGAGTCGTTCAGTGTCTTATCAAATAAACACCTACATGTCTATATGAGTCTCTCGAGACTCATGGTTCACTGAGATAAACCATCAGACCAAGTCACGATATACGACATGTACTGGTCTCAGCGGATTTTACTAACCGACCTGTGTTAGCAAATCTTGACCAGGAACTTTATTTAAGGATATACAACTAATCGTGCGCTTCCCAATGTCAATTACAAACTACATTGTAACTGCGCACTATACTGTAAATCCTATGGTATTTGTCTAATATACACGTATCACTGAACCAGATTCAGTTTCGATCTAATCGTAACCAGATATGTAATCACAAATAGATCGAATAAGCGTATAAAAGACAATGGTGCTACCACTAAAATTAGTAATATTATGGAAAATACAATTGCTCGTATTTATGAATCGGACATAAATACGATCCGAATTGGCACTCTGAGCACTAACCCTAACAGAGTAGCATAATGGTCCTTTGACTTGAGATACCACGGTGGATATATGAGTTATCCTCCATACTTTGATGACAGTCACGTCTTTGACTTTTTTAGGTTAGACCTTCGTCTGTTTGTTGGGTGTGGACTGATGCTCATGATATCCGGTAATGTGTCCATTGAGGATCTGTCAGTCCTGCGTAGAGGATTTACGTATCCACTTCATGAGATTGTGATTTATCAAATCCATGGTTGTGGTACACTCGGAAATGAGTTCCGAGTGTTATTGAGAAATCGCGAATCTATACGTCGACGGGATAATACCTTATTAGATTTGACGATTATATCTATGCCTCTGGTAACTATCCGGATACCTATGACGGAAGGATTATACATATGCGAAGATCTCAACTTGTATGGTTTGGCGAGAATATCTGTGGTCATCATAATTTATGAGTGGGTAAATTATGGACACGGGATTTGATCCCATGACCGATATACCTGAACTTAGAGAGTCTCACATAATCAAAAATACTCGTAGAGCACTAGGGCGACTTAAAACGAATAATATTGATTATTCGAAAATCGTTTAGCGGTTAAACAAAAATTACAAATGCATGGTATTCGGTAATTTCCTAAATTAATATGTATGTGTATTTGATACATAAGTTGATTATATATATATATATATATATATATATATAATTACCGAATATTTTTTGGGACATATGTCAACCTTGAATGTATTTTAACATTTATTGTAAATATAGAAATACATTATACATTTAGATTAAATGGATTAATTAATTAATATGTTAATTAATTAATTTATTAAATAAATATATTAGGAATTATTAAGTATATAATTCACATGTATTAGACATGTGTAGGATGCTTTATAATGTTAACATTTGGCATTGTTGGAAGTGAGTGGAATGTGATATTTTTTTAATGGAAATTGTTTCAAATTAAAAATTATTTTTCCTCTATCCAAGGCCATAAAATTCGGCCAAGTCTAGTAAATAGGTACTATTCCCATTTCTTCAACAACAACAAAAAGAGAGAGCAAAAGAAAACCCTAAGAAAGATGAAATTTTGGTGGAATCAATCAAGCTTTAAGCTTAAAGAATTTGGAAATTCAAGGTAAGTTTCTTAATCTTTTGGCTAGGAAATTGTTTATTTTGCTCGGTGAGAATGCATTTGATGCAGTTTTGATTTCCTACTCTCTTTTTTGGTTGTTGGATGATTGTTGGGAATTTATTAAGCATGTGTGATGATTCTTTGAACTTAATAATTGTTATTTGAGTTCAATTTGATTTAGGAAATTAAAGTTGTCATTCTAGAATTTATATTCCACTTTATAGAAACCTAGAATTGTTCTTGGGTATTTTTTGAATGTGGTGAGAGTTTAAGAATGTTGGATTGATTAATATAATGCTAGATTGAAAGTCAATTTGATGGAAATTTAGTTAATTTGATTAATTGAAATTTCTAGGGTTTATGCATAATCCTAAATTGGGGCTTTTCATTTTATGGATTCAATTGGGCATATTATATGTATATTAATAATTTTGGTAGTATTTTGGAAACACTTAAAATGTGTAATTGACATTTTTGGACTAAAATGAGCAAAATGTAAAAAGTTTGTCACTTTATGTATTTTCGGCTAAATGGGGTATTTGGGTAATTTGAAATATGATTTGGAATTAAATATTAAAATAAATAATTTGTTTTAATTGTCCAAAGAAAATTTTTTGAAATTCGAAAAATCGGATTTTTCACGTCCCGCTGCGCTCCCGGCAAAACCGTTAATACGCCAACAGGATGGACCAATTACACTACATAAATTAAAGAGCTAAGTATGCAGTTTGCCAACCCGAATTTCATTTGATCCAAAATTGCAATGCTGTATGAGAAGAGTCTCTTTAACCGTTTGCCAATGCTGTTTTTGATATTGGGAATACAACATATACTAAATTCTTTCAATGGATGTTCATGGGCCATGGCTGTGCTTAGTCCTTTCCTTGAGTCTGTTACTGTTTGTGTTTTTTACACATAACAAGAGGATTACTGAACAACAAAAATAGGGCAAGGTGATATAAATGAGCCATAGAAATATTTTTTCTAAAACAATCCATCTTATAGAGGTGAATATCTCCACATTTTTTTAAGCATATCCATCCTATATTCAAATCAAACAAAGCCAAATTATTCTCACAAATAAAATAATAACAATAGAGGTGACCATTAAGAATATATATGTCCACATGTTTCAAAGTAAACGTTTTCACCAATATTGGCTCTTGGAAACATGCTGTGAAATAAACCATGTAACCTTGGCATTACAACCAGTAACCTGAAAGAAGCAAAGATTTAAATACCAGTATATATTCATATTAGTGGAAACTGGAAAGAAATAGGTACGTAGTAAGCCAGCAAAACTGTTGAATCCTACATGAGAACGAGAGGCGGGAAAATGATTTACGAACTAAAATTAAATGAGTAAATTCTTTCGGCCTCCCTGTATGCATGGATTGGAATTAGAGGAGTTAGTCTCTATGCAAAGCATCCTCCAGTTCAATTTCCAACCCTGTACGGTTTTTAATACAGGCACTGGCATGTAAAGGGGTTTTGCATTTCATTTGTAATTCCTTGAATCTGTTAACATCAAAATTGAGCTTCTTGCACAATTTCCTCTGCCTGGAAAGAAAGAGCCTCTTCAACAAGTCTTGGTAAGTAGGATCTCTTGAAGTGATCAAGAAGTAGGCATAGCCTAAGATTAAACCGGTTGTTGTGGAGAAAAATGCAATGGGTTCCATTACATCCCATGAGAATTCCCAGAATGTCAGTCGGAAGAACAGCCCAATGTGTATGACAGATAAACCTAGACCAAACCAGAGGACGCGCCGGACTTGTTTATGTGCCAGCACATCGATTTCTTCCTTCTGCTCCTGCAGTGCCTTTAATTCAACCCTTACCGGGTCATCTTCTGGATGTAGAGCAAGGGGCACTGCTCTTCTAACAAGATCCACCACCTTAACATTAACAATCAGATAAAGCAATAATTGTTAATAAAACCTAGAAGAGTCCGGCAAACACTCAAAAGCTACAGTTCATACTGTTTCCTGATTGAACAAATTAGAGTTGAACCAGTAAGCCAGAATCACAAGTAATAACATTAAGTTTTTTTCCTTCTTTCCATCTGATTTACAGTTGAGAATAGTCCTCAAATGGCTCGCTCAATCACAGACTTATTATAGTGTCATCAATTATAGTGTCTGTGTGCGTTAGTACATCTGACAATGCGCAAAATTTACGAAAGAAAAATTGTTTTTCATTACAACCAGTTAAATAAACACAAGCTTAAACAATTATCTGTCGACTTGAGCATCATGCAATATGAACAAATCAATATCAGATATTGTCAAACAAGTCCACAGTATCAACTAGCTTCAAATTCAGGTCAATCAAGTTGGTAAACCATTGGCCATTCTTTCTCTATCATGGTGTCTTATTACTCCCATTCTAGCCAATCGAAGACAATTGTTGTCCCAGCCGAAAAATACATAATTCAAGGAAACAGAATAAGTCTTTGGAGTTCTCTTCAACGGAAATCAGGTTGAGGTTTTGGTCAACCAAATGACTGAAAAACAGAGTGATGCTATCAGAAATCAATATTTGTGCCCAAGTAGAAAAGGAAACCTCACACGTTAAAAAAGATCTAGAATCTCGCAGAAGAAATTGCAAGGGGTCTATGCCCTCATACCACTGATCTTGGTACCCTGAGAAATTTCAGGAATCTCTAGGATTTGTTGAAAGCCTCAGTACTCTAAACTCCAGAAGCGGCAACTAAGGCTCCATTTGGCATGTTGCTAAGGCTTAAAATCAACATTTGGTAAATCTGTCTTTTAAAATTCATAATTCTGACAGAATATAGTAAGAGTAATATAGGTTTTCATCAAATGATAGTAAATGTTCTGTGTATACTTTACAGCTGCTAAACAACAAAACCAAAAGGAGTCTTGAGGCTTTTCCTCAGCAAAACCATCATCGAGGCTCAACCAGCTATATTTTGTTTAGCAAGAAGATTTTAACCTCCAGAGCAGAATATACCAAAAGTGTCAAATCCCCACCCACCTTGATTTGTTTACCATATTAAATATAAGACAGTTAAACCCTAAATTTAAACTCCTAAATATACCTTGATCCATCCCTCCAGTATAATGGTGATTTTTGATCCAAATCCATTCATCAAAATGATTCAATGTACAAACTTGTTTTGTTTTTTTCAAGAAGATTGCTGCATAGATTTGGCAAACGCTACATTTAATGTAGGCAAGGGTTGTAAATTCTATTCAACCTGAACCATGAACACAGAGAGAAACCTAAACTCAAGTGACGTGAAAAAAGTAAATCAACCCAAAAAACTAGTGCAGAATGGAAAATAACTGTTCAAAGCCAGATTTGGATTTAGGCATCCCTACTCCCTATTGAGTCCTTTGCTTGATCTAATTAAAATAAGAAAATTAACTATACAGGTAGCTAAAATCCAAATTCTATAAGCGCACAAATATTAAGATGACGATCTAAGAAACATTAAGCAAATGATATAGAAACTAGTAGATACACAGAAACAGATGATTCTATTTCCCAATAATGAGAACATAGCAGATATTCTTATTCAGAAACTTCCAGGTAACTGACTGACCTCTCCCATACAAATCAATATCTTAACTCCTGTAATTTTAATTAGCATTCAAATAGTGTGGCGAAAGCAAGAATGAATAACCCAAACAGCGAAACCCAAGGGGTGAAATCCTCTACTATCTTCCTATCCTGTCATATAAATTGCAAGTACAAGAAACCTAACCTTATCGGGATGAAGATAGACCTTGTCACGAAAGAGAAGGACGACACCAGCCTCATCAAGAACACGTGCAAAAGCAATGGCTTCATCAGTAGTTCTGGCAATACCCATGCTGGAGCAAGCCTCTAGAAGCTCTGGGTATCCAATCACTTCCTTGCCTTCCATACCAAGCTTAATCTTCAGTGCTTCCACATTCACAAGTCTCATCAACTTCTTCGCCTCAGTAAATGTTATACTCTCCGTCCCCAAGTTGGATTTGGATGATGATGATGAGAATGAAACTGTCTTGTTAAATAATATTACTCTTTCTCTACCACTACAGTACTTGTAATAAAAATGGGGCGGCGCTGTCGTTGGCCTCCCAAGCGCCACCGCCGCAGACACGTTCTGCTTCAACAACCAAACTCTCCTCCACATTTTTCTGGTTTTGTTTTGTATTATAATAAATTGGATGTTCTTTCTTCTATCAACTAAATCACTACAGCCGATGCCCATACCATCTTATCCATCTCCCTGTCCCTGGACCCTGTCCCTGTCCCTGTCCCTACAGATCTAACTTCTTTCTTTCTATTATTGTTAATCTCATATTGTACGTATGATTGTTTAATCAAAGAAACAGAAAGTAACGGCTGAACTGGAAACGCCACACCACCACACAAGCATCTTTAAAAAGGCAAAATTGAAATTCCCAAGAAGGCTGTACTGAAAATATAAAAGGGATGAGTGAATTTTAATATATAAATTATAATGGATGTTAGGGCAACGAGACCGGTGAGGCAATTAAAGCGGAGTGGAGCGGACCACTTTACTAATTGCCGTTTATTTATTAACCTATCAATCACTAGTAATTAGGACAACCCTACCACAAATCCACGTGGCACCCACCACAACGCTCACGTTGTTTGACTCGGCAAACATCTCTTTTCTTCCATGCACCTACAATTCAACGAGCCCGTACTGCAATTGCGTGTTTCCATTATTTTTCAAATAATTACATAGTTTGTACTTTTCTATCAGATAGATCCTTAGTTTAATTGCGTTTCTTTTAATCTCTCTCACTTTGTGTTTGTGATTGTGGATGCTTTGATCTACACCAATTCACCCTAAATCACAAAACAGCTAACACGCTCAAATGTTACCGGCCTAGCTCCAGCCTCTAAGCATTTTAAAGATACCTTGGTATTTTTTTTTTGAATAGTTAGAAATCTCGCCGTCAAACCACCCCTTACAAGTTTAAGAGAATATACGTAAAATTCTCGTTTGGCTCAATCTCTTACAAGAAACACACTTACTGGATTCGAACCCAGGACTTCAATGTGAGATCTTGAAGTCTTGGAGGACAAGATATCTTGGCACGTCAATGTATAAGACGAAAAAAAGGTACAAAACAAGAATTAAAATCACTCTTTATTTTCAGTATGTTATGCTTCAGTCACCAGTTGGAACCAATTCAAGTAGGAAACAATTTGATATCTGGTCATAAAAAATCTACCGATGACTTGAAGCATCCGTCTTTGAAACAAGATTCAACAAGCATTGACACTGCCACCGTGGAACCCATCATTGTCACTGACTGTGTCTTGCTTTGGAAAGAGTTTTAATCAAACCTTTGGCGATCTTCCAGAACCAAAACACATTCATAATTGCCAACATAGGGGACACCACAAGCAAGCAGTAGAAGCCCAAGGGAAATATTTCTTTTACCTGATGCAAAACAAGAGAAACTCAGTATCCCAAACACCACTACTTGTTTTTTTCCACAGAGCAAGAAAACTAAAGCTTCCCCATTAATTATTTGGAGTTGGTTACAAAATCTAATCAGGCCATTAAAAAGCTGCAGTGAGATAATACATGGAAGTAATGTTTTCAAAACACATTTTCTTCTATATATGCTGATAAAAAAAAAACTCGAAAGTACTTGTATGACTGGTCATATCGACATTTAGAATGGCTACCGTTAAGTATTTGGTCAGAACTCAAAAGTGTATCATAACATGAAAAGCTAGAATTGGAAATCTTAGTTTTAGTTATTTAAGTTCATTTACCACTCACCAGATCAAAATGGATAGCCATGTGGACAAAGAAGTAGATGAACAAAAGAATCCTTGCAACCTGATGGCCTCAAAAGTCCATATCGCAAATTAGAACATGATAGAATGGAGGACAAAATAACCCAAAATCTAAAACAAAAAACAGCAGACCTGACTTTCTAAAAATAGATCACCAGTCATTTCAAATTTCTAAACTTGTAATAAATCAAGTCAGAATCATTTCAAAGAATTGAATTGAACTACTAACGTACTTCTAGAGATCCAACGTCAATGCATGATGGTAGTAGCATCAAAATTCAGTGCACAATGTTTAAAAGGTAACCATTTTCTCCCTCAGTTACTAAACAAACCACTTTGAAAGAAACAACTGCAATAATTTAAATATAAACTAATCTTTTTCCAGTTCAAAAATTACTTGAGAAGATAGAAACTGGAAAAATAGATCTTTAGATCAATATTTTACATGAGGTGAGGTCATAACCAAGCAAAACAAGGAGAATAGAACGTGCCAAAAACCTTTTTAACAGCAGGGAAACAATGAAGCATTGTTAATTCATTCTTTAGCAAATGCAGCACCAATTGGTTAAATATAACCCTCAAGAGAAAAGGAACAAAAAATACAAAGTGATCATCACTAATGTGCATATAACATATTCTTAAACATTATTTTGGCAAATTTCATAATAACAAAGTTCGCAAGTCAAGCAACTTTGCCATAATGTGAAATAAACCAGAACATGCTTCAATGCAATTGAATGCACCTCAGCCACCTCTCTTTATCTGCAGAGTGCCAATAGACCAATCATGCACCTCAGCATACACAAACATAATATAGCACAAAAACCTTAAGAAAAATGTAGAGTTTTAAGGTGTATGCAAGACATTACCAACCACCCCAAGAACAATGCAACACCATTGCAGATGTAAATATTGGAGCTTTTCATTCCGGCAACATCTAAATACCTGAATACAAAAATACAGCGTAAGCTAATGTTGACAACCAGAAAAAATTATATGAAAAAAAGCTAATGTTGACAACCAGAAAAAATTAAATGAAAAAAACTTTCTAAAAGTTATCTTTACCATCTGAGATTCACAAAGGGGGTTGTAATCTCTGTGAAAAGAATCATCAGTATGTATATTTGAGCTTGACCGCTTACAAGAGCAAGAAAGATTGAAAACATGGATAGCCCATGATGAAGGACCTAAAAAAAGGAGTTGGTAAGTAAACAAGTTGACTTGAAAGGTAAGCTTGGGAAAATAACGAATCGTTTCAAATATCCAAGAGATATTATTCTTTTGGTGCTTTAATTTACTTTTTGCCCAATACTAGGGGAAACCTTGATCCTATCAAAGATTTATATATAAGTTTGTCAGTGTAGAAGGAGACTAGGAATCAAATCCTCCAAGGAAATGTCGAGGGTTGGGTTGAGAGGTGAACACTCTATCTGTTGCAGGTCGAGGACTGAATTTTCGAAAGCTTAGAGCCTCAGACTGTCATTGTCTTTCTCTTCATATCCCCTCCCCCTCATGCCAAGGCAATGTCCTAGGGTCGGGTTGAGAGGTGATAACATAAATAGCCACTATTCAGTGTTGAGAACTATATTGTTTAAATATATATAGTCTTGTTCTTATACGAACGCCCGCATGCTAAAAGATAATTGACAAAAGCTCCAATGCACTAAATGACAAAAAACAACATATTGGAGTCCATGTTTGTTTCGTATGGACTTTTTAAAATGCGGACGTCCTTATATGATAATCTTTCTCTCTCTCTCTCGATATATATATATATGATCGCACATGATAATTGACAGAATTGAACATCAAGCATGAACACTGTGCACTTACATATTCCAGACCACCTAAAGCCGGATAAAGCCAGAGAATCATTGCCAGGTCGGACAAAAAATAACCAAAAGAGATCTGCATGGAAAATGAAATAATTAAGGATAAGAAAGATATTCACATAAAATTCCTCCAATAAGTGTAAAACAGAATTCCTTTCTCGATAAACCGTAAAGAAGTGGAGAAAATACTTCTATATTGCTTAAGAAAATATTTACAAGAGATGGTCTTATATAGCCTTAGGAATACAACGTATTAGAAAAGATAATATTACACATAAATGTTAAAAATTCTAGGAATCAATCTAATTATTATATTCCTAATTCTAACAATATTTCTTATTCTAACACCTTCCCTCAAGCTGGAGCATACATGTTATATGCACCAAGCATGTTACAAATGAAATCAATGTGAGGGCCTCAAAGAAACTTAATAAGAACATCTGCTAATTGACCTTCTGAGTTGACAAAACTAGTAACAATACATCCTGATAGAATTTTCTCCCTGATAAAATGACAATCCATCTCTGTGTTTGGTCCTTTCATGAAACACAGGATTAGAGGCGATATATAATGTTGTCTGGTTATCACAGATTAGCTTCATTTTTCCTCCTCCTCCAAACTTTAATTCTTACAATAATTGTTTCAACCATACCAGTTCGGATGTTGCTAAGGCCATAGCCCGATACTCTGCCTCTGCAATAGACCTGGCGACGACAACTTGCTTCTTACCCTTTCAAAATATTAGATTACCTCCAATCAGAACATAAGAACCTGAGTATGTCCCTTATCTTCGTATAGTAGACCATGGCCTGGACTCTGGTGCTCTTTTAACATATCTAAGAATGCGTCTAACAGCATCCCAATGACTCTGACAAAGAGCTTGTAGAAACTGGCTAACCACGCTTACAGCAAAAGAAATATCTGATCGAATGATTGTAAGGTACTTCAACTTTCCAACTAGTCTCCTGTATTGTCCGAGATCATTCAATGTTTCTTCGACTAGCTTCCTATATTTTTCAGGATTCTCCAATGGCTCTCCCTCTTTTGGTAGGAGTTTAACATTTGGATCCATAAGTTTATCCACTGGTCTACAATCTAACATACCAGCCTTCTGAAGAATATCCAATGAATACTTTCTCTGGGAAATAGCTACCCCAGTGTTAAACTGTGCTACCTTTATGCCAAGAAAGTACTTGAGTCGTCCCAAATCTTTAGTCTGGAAATGATTAAATGGGTATGTTTTTAGCTCCCGAATACCTTCTTGATCACTTCCAGTGATGAAATATCATCCACATAAAATACTAGGTAGATGCATTTGTCATTGGAATGGCGGTAGAAAATAGAGTGATCAACTTCATTATGAATCATGCCAAAACCTGTAATCACATAACTAAATCTCCCAAACCAAGCACAAGGAGACTATTTTAAATCATAAAGAGAACGGCGAAGCCGACATACCAAACCATACTCCCCCTAAGCAACAAAACAAGGTGGTTGCTCTATATAGACTTCCTTCTGAAGATCACCATGGAGAAATGAATTCTTGATGTCCAGCTGATAAAGGGGCCAATGACGTATAGCAGCCATAAAGAGAAAAAGGCGGACAGAGACAATCTTGGCCTCGAGCAAATGTGTCACCATAGTCCAGACCAATATCTGGGTATAGCCCTTGGCAACCAGACGAGCCTTAAGACGATCAATTTTCCCATTAGGACCAACCTTCACTGTATAAACCCATCGGCTGCCAACTACAGATTTGTCGGACGGTAAAGGAACCAAATCCCAAGTGCCACTAGAGTGTAAGGCGACTATTTCATCAACCATTGCCTACATCCACCCTGGGTGCATTTTAGGAACAGAAACAGAAGACAAAGTGGAAACAAAAGCATAATATGGAGCAGATAAACGATGATAACTCATAAATATGTAAATGGGATGAGGATTGCGAGTGGAACAGATACCGTTGATGGTGGCAATAGGACCATCCGGTGCAGGTAGGCCCATAGTATGGGTAGAAGCCAGAGCAGGTTGTGAGTCAGCCACTACGGTGTCGGGACCGGCGGGAGGTGGGGGCGAGGACGACGGTGGTACACTTGAAGAGGACAAGGTGAGGGCACATCCTCGATTGGAGGACTGTAGAATGGAACAGAGAGGACCTCAGGAAGGGGTGGGTTGGTCGGTGTATCGGGAGAGAGAAAGGGAGTTGACTAAAAGAATGTGACGTCAGCGGATATGATGCAACGGTGAACATCAGGAGAATAACAACGGTACCCTTTTTGAAGTCGAGAGTAACCCAAGAAGATACATTTGGTAGACTTAGCACCTAGTTTATCTTGGCCTGGTTTCAGGTTATGGACAAAACAAACACAACGAAATATGCGAAGTGGCAGATGATGGGACAAGGTTAAATTGGAACTTGGAAACAAAATAGAGTGGGGAACTTGATTCTGCAAAACAGAAGGAAGACATACGATTGATTAAGTAACAAGCAGTGAGAACAACATCCCCCCATAAACGAAGTGGCACATGATTGTGGAGTAAGGGTGCAGGCCGTGTCAATGAGATGTCGATTTTTACGTTCAGCTACACCATTCTATTGGGATGTATGAGCACATGATGACTCATGAAGAATGTTAGGAAAGCACATGAAGGCTTTAAATAAGGCAGAAAAATATTTCCGAGCATTGTCACTACGTAATATGCGGATAGGAACACTGAATTGGGTTTGAATCTGTTAGAAACTTTCCACGGAAATTGTAGAATAGTTTACTAGCGAGGAGAACAATTATGTAATAAGAAATGATAGCTGTTGTATTTGATTGTAAACAAGCCCAAGAACAGTACAAAGACGTTACTAAATGCAGAAAAGAAAATAACAAGAAATCAAGTATTGGCCACTGCCAAATACACACTCAATTTCCCCAAATACATGAGTCCCCTCACCCTTCACCAAAGAAAGATAATATCCTAACTAACTATTCCAAAAAGATTACATCTCCTTTTATAGCCTACTGCTAGCCTCATTTCCTTAACCCATGATTGCTCCCTAACTGATTCCCTCCACGTCTGCATGCGTGTTGCAGCAGGCCCTGTCAATTGGTGATTCTCTGCTCCCATTTTGTACCCCTTTTTTTCTTCCTCCTCGCATACACATGCTGCACTGGTGGCTGCCCTGGAACCCTTTTATCCACTTGTTTGGTGGCCCAATTACTGCCCATATCTCCTTTCTCACACCCCGGCCCACCTGAAATTGATTCATGGACCCTATCAGAATCTCAGCATAAAATATTTTAAAAATCGAAAATAACTCAGAACGATCTTTCATTAAGAACAACCAAGTGTTTCGAGAATGGTCATCAATAAAGATAACAAAATATCGAAATCCTAAAATAGAGTTGGCACGACATAACCCCAAACATAAGAATGAATTAATTCAAATAGGAACGCAGCCCGATTATTGACACGCTTGGGAAACTTAGTACGAGTTTGTTTTCCAAGTTGACACGACTCATAATTAAAGGAAGATAGATGGGAAAGATGCAGAGCGAGCTTCTGGAGCTTGGACAACTAGGGTGACCCCAACGACAATGAATGACTTGGCAGAATCAAAAGAAGCACAAGCCACAGAGGGTAGTGACCACGAAAGATGATAGAGGCTTTGTGACTCACATCCTGTACCAATCATCCGTCCCGTACTCTGGTCCTGCACAACATTAGACTTATTAAGAAAAGTGACAGAACAGTTAAGATAATGAGTAAGTTTATTGACAGAGATAAGATTAAAAAGACAGCGCGGTACATAAAGAACATATTGCAATGGTAATGAAGGAACATGAGAAGCTCGCCCTATGCCCTTAGCAACTGTTTTAGAACCATTAGTAAGGGTAACCATAGGGAGAGAATTCGAACTGGTTAAAGAAGAGAAAATGTGTGGATTACCAGAAATATGGTCGGAGGCTCCGGAATCAAGGACCCAAGGGCCTAGAAGAGAAAACTGAGTGAGGCATGCCAAAGAATTACCAGTGTGGGCAACGGAGGCAGAGGATGATTGCTGAGAGGCCTGATACTGAAGAAAGGCTACATAATCCTGGTTGGATAAAATAATTTGCTGAGATGGTTGTCGGAAGAGTCAGGGGATGCATGATTGTCAACTTGAGCAACCTTAGCAAAAGGAGGACAATGTGGTTTTCCATGAAGCTGATAGCAAAGCTCTTGGGTGTGACCATGCTTATGACAGTAAGTACATTTTGGGCGGACTCCTCAATTAGGATTGGGACCCCGACCACCCTTGGAACTTTCATGTGCTGCCAAGATGGAAGGTTCGGCGCACTGGGACTCAGAGTCAATAACAGTAGAGGAGACTCGAAGGTGTCGAGCAAAGACATTCTCAAGAGATGGGATAGTAGCACTTGCCAATATTTGATCACGAACAGGCTGAAGTTCAGACCGTATCCCAAGCAAAGTCAACAACATAAAAAAAGGGGTCTCACTGGCGTTCCTGTTCAGCAATAGTTGTAGTAATCGGCAAGATAGAATTTAACTCCTCTCGCAATGATTCAATTCGACCAATATACTCAGACATATCCAGATCACGCTAATTCAAGTGAAACATATTGGACACGACATTATAAAATCTCTCAATATCATTATTATACAAAGCTTGAGGCTTGCTCCATAGCCTATGGCAACTCTTATAGGTCCGAAACATGACAAGAAGTTTATGATCAATAGACTGCCATAAGAGATTACATAATTGAGCATCAATCTTTTTCCCAGATTTGCGCTCAGCATCAGGTATAGCATCCTCACTGGAAGTCAAGTGGTCTTCACACCTTTGCCCCATAAACCATAATTCAACTGATACCGATCAAGAAACATAATTGGAAGAACCAAGTAACTTTTCAGTGGCAATAACAGGAGAACCAGAAAGCATAGGAACAGAGGCACTTGATTTAGGCAAGATTGAAGCTCGGTGATGAGTGTCGACTTCTGATGGATTAGCCATAAGAAGTATATCTGGAAAAAAAGGAGCGGAAAATGGTGTTGGTGAGATCTAGGGTTCCGAGGGTATTTTGGGAAAATCTGAGATAGTGACACGCCAAATGAGGAAACCGACGGCGGAATTGAGACAACCGGCTAACAAGAACTCGAAGGACGCCAGAACAGTGATGGTGACGGCTGAGGTACCGGGGAAAAAAAAAGAAGAAGCCCTAGGATCAACCTACTGATACCATGTAAAGAAGTAGAGAAAATACATCTATATTGCTTAAAAAAATATTTACAGAAGATGACTTTATATAACCTAAGGAATACAACGTATTAAGAAAGATAATATTACACATAAATGCTAATAATTCTAACAACCAATCTAATTATTACATTCCTAATTCTAACAATATTCCTAATTCTAACAAAAACATTTCTAAGTTTATTGCTCCATATTTGGATTTAAATTTTGACAAATTTGATTTTCTAATGCTGCCTACTAATGCCTAGTGAAATGCCCAATGCTACAAGTTTGCAATGTAACATGGTTCATATTTTATACAAAAGCCAAAAAGAAGGTTTGACAGGCAATCAAGTGCAAGTCACATCCTTTCTCATGTCACATGTAACTTGAACTTTCAATCCTTTTCCTTCCCATATAAATTTTTAACTAAACTCTCCTATAATTTCCTAGGGTATACTAGTTTTCTAGTAACCAAAGATTCAAACAAGAAAAGACAACCATTTTCATTAGTTTTCTAGTAACCAAAGATTCAAACAAGAAAAGGCAACCATTTTCATTTCTTTTTCTAGGTGCATTTATATGGGAAATTCTAGAATCTAAATTTTCAAGCAAGAATTATAACTCCATTTTTTAAATACATGTAAAGAGGAAATCTCAGAACTCGAGAGTATCTGAGACTTTGCAGTCTCAAGTTCAGGAGGGAGACCGGCTAGAAAGCTCATAATTGCCATCTGTTCCCGTTGACTTTGCTGAACTTTCACATCAGGACTAAATGGCAGTAACATATTAAGCTCTTCATAAGTTTTCTTAAAATCCACAAAGTAAGTAGTAAGAGACCGATCTTGTTTTTCTGCACGATAAAAAGCCTTGCATACTTCATAAATTCGGGAAATATTCCCTTTCCCTGAATATAAAAATTCAAGATAATCTAACAATTCCTTGACATACTCACAATGATTAATCAAACCAATGACCTCACTATCAATAGAATTACGAATCTGCAAAAATAACTGAGCATCCTCCCGTAGCCATGTCTGTCTGGACTCATCGTTAGGTAGATCATTGGTCATATGATGGTCCTTATCAATACTCCGTAAGTACAAACGGATAGTCTTACTCCAATCCATATAATTAGAGCCATAAAGCTTGTGTTCCGTAATTTTAGACATTACGGGAATCACATCAAAAACAGTTACTGCCTTTTTTTCACTCATAGCTCAACATCCAAAAATAATTAACTTAAACTGAAATAATAGATCAAGCAAAAAGAGAAACCAGAGGGTATGACCTGAACAACAGAACCTTATGTGTGAGCAACAAAACTGAGAGGGTATGACCTCGATCAAGCACAGAAAGGCCGGACTAGTAGGGACAAGTCGAACGGCGATGAATGGAGATGACGCCGATGACAGACGCGCCCTCACGCGCTGGCGCGTGGTTCTGCGTTGAGTCTTGTGACGGCGTGTGTGGCTCACACGCAGCTGTTCTGGTCTCCGGATTTCGTGCGAAGGCCGAACTAGTGGCGGCGCTCCTCCCTAGGTCGGCGGTGACTATAGATGACTCTCCTGAAATGGTGGCCCAAACCAAAAAAGGGATGAAACCCTAAACCCTAATCTGCCAAAATGCAGACAACCCAAACTGGAAGCTTTGTTCCAGAACCAAAATCCCTTACAAAATCTCTAATACCATGTAAAAGATAATGGGAAAAATTTATTATTTATTCAATAGCTATAGGTTACATATTTATATACATAGGTTATATGCTAATAAGGAAAACTAAATGCTAATAAGGAAAGTATCCTAATTAGGAATCTACACTAATTAGGTTATTACAATCTGTAACAGATCTTACAATCTGTAACACACCCTTTACACATTCCATCACAATCACAACTATGAATGTGGGCTCTTATTTATAATCTCCTTCGAGAAACAAAGCCCATAACTAACCCCATTGAAAGCTTGCTATATGCATTTCCAATTTGACAAATTAAATAGCTGAATATCCACTATCTTGACCTCTCTCTCTAACTCAAATAAAATACGAACACATGACATGCTTACTTTTTGTACAAACCTTTTTCCTTTCTTCCATTTTTGGTTGGGGGAAGAGGAGCAGCAACTTTTGTATGGAACTTCAATGAAATAGAAGTATTTAACGTATGTACAAAAAACAAAGCAATATAACATGTTTGACAAACCAACACAAAGCACAAGGACTTTTTTTTCCATAAAAATAGCCCAGTAATAAAAATTCTTACGAATAGTATGTCTGATTCAACTTGAAGCACAAGAACCAAATACATAATCAAGGTTAAGAAAAATTGCATGGAAAGATCAAATGGACAGGTTCATGCAGACGAACTGGAAAGTGCTGCCCCTCCATAAACAAGTAGTAAAAATTCTAATGAATAGTATGTTTGATTCAACTGGAAGCAGACTAGTCAAATTCATAATCAAGTTTTAAAAAAATTGCATGGAAAGATCAAATGGACAGGTGCATGCAGATGAACTGGAAAGTATTATTGGCTCACTATAACACATCGCTTACATGAACACGTGATGGGCTACGAAAAAATGTCACTTTGAAAATTTGCAAAACCTAATGAAATGGTCTAGGAAATTAAATCAGGAGATTATCTAACATTAATAAGAAATTTCAGAATCACTATTTAAACCGATTAAAAGTATAAAAACCATGTTATCTTTACTTGAAGATGACAAATGTCAAAGAAACAAGTTAAGTGACCGAGTCTATAGTATCTGTATAATAAATTCAAACATGAAATGACTAAGGGTGCAAAAAATAAAATAATCATAATACACTTATAAACTCCTACATTGACTCACCCCCAATGTTGTTTCTGATACAACAGATGTTCTATTAATAATTAACTCGTCATGATAATCTTCACTAAAAAGATCTGACAACAGTAGGAGGTATAATGAAGCAGTTGCGGCAATAAGAGCATGAAATGTTGAAAAGCCCCTGAACAACAAAACCACCAATGTTTTTACTTGCACAGAACTAAGCATAAACTGTGTGCAAAACTTTATAAGCCACAAGAATTAGCGACTGAAGAATCTTACCGGTTGTTCCATTCAAGTTTCTTTTCATTGCTCAGTTTTCTATAACCCTTGAAGCAAAAAACGCTGATGATACCTGTTAATTTATAAACCTTCAAGAACAAAGTTGAACAGATTCTGAAGCTATTAGGAAATGCCAAATTATCTAACAAAAGATGATAAGATTAGTTGAGCATTCTTTCAACTCATTTTAATAACAAAAAACCATTAACGACAGATTTATCTACTTGAAGAATAACAGCACTGCCTTAAGCCAAATCATTTCAAAATCTAAAGCTAACAAAAGTCGCAGGTTAATTATTTACTAAGCTAAATTGCCATAGAAGACATTCTCTCCCATACAATTATTCAAAACTGTTCTAATTTTACCTCTGCATATATTAAGCCATATATCGATTCTTGGTTTATGTTAGAGTTTAAATATTATTTCTGGGCCCTTATCTAACTAACCGTCTGAGTCTCGAGACATAGACAACTCGACCAAGCAGTCTTGTGTTCAAATCACCTCATTAATTAATTATAAGAACTTTTCTGTTACTTGCATTAGAGTTGTTAGAGCTTAAATACAATTGTGGGACCCTACAAACATCTTCAAATTTTGGGCCAACTGATAATTTACTAGTCTGAGAACGACAAAATAATCTTCAAAATTTAAAGAATGAGAACCCACTTGTGATCACTTATCAGACCAGGAGATTTCTTAATAAAATAAACAAGATTTAAAGGTAGGCCAAGATGACATTGATGCTTCTAGATGGTCTTTGTCAAGGGGATCCCATCTCTCCTTTCTTGTTTCCTTGCTGGTGAATGGTATGAAAAGGTTAAGATAAGGTTAACCGTTATTTGTTTCCTCTCTTCATTTAAGATTCCGAGGATGGTTATAAAAGATCCTTGACAAAATCCTTGGAAGGTCATCTAAAGAGTTTTAAACTTTCTTCAACCATATTGAGGGGATATTTATTTGGGAGGACACATGCATGTGAAATTTCATGTCGTGTGAGCAATTCCCCATATCTATAGAGTATAGATTATGGAGGTTAAAAAATGTAAATCCTTCTACATTTAGGGTTGCTTGATTACTTCAACGTCTATGGAAACTTAAAGGCTGTGCTATTCTTGAAAAATCTTAATTTGAAAAGTCGTGTTAAGATAATTACAATGAAGACTCCAGAGGATTGGAAGACAAACTTCCCTTGTAAATTTGAGTGCTGTTTAAGTAAAATGGTAATTTAGTTTAGCACAAAATGAATGTGTAGGTAGAAAGTGGCTAAAGCTATTATATTCTTTCCAACTGTAAGTACCTCCATTGAACAAGAATACTTACAATTTTGCACATAATGATGCCAGAAAAGACGGATACTAGCCAGTAAAATTGTTTTCTTGAACTGACATTACTCACCATGCTGCTCCAACTACATCAAAGGCATAGCGTACAAATCATTAAGATGAACATACAACCAAGAAACCTAGAATGGCTAATGACCATTTATAATAATTCAAAATGTATTTTAATGAATTAGCCATATAAAATTCATTGAAGAGTCTCATTGACATCGATTAAGGGATAGAAAAATTAAATAATGATTCAAAAATTCAAAAATAAATAAATAAATAAATAAAAAGGGAAGCAGAGCACTTACTTTTTATAGACGGACAACACAATGAGAAAGCAATCGAGGAGAACTTGAGAGAAGAGAGAACATGAACTAAATGAATGAATGGTTCGAGTGGGTTTCGTTCAGAAAATAAATTTAAATCCACGTCATTTGCTAACTAACTTGGATTCGGACCATCTCTAGATGGTTGTGTTTGTACGGACCCATTCCCTCCTTATCGTCTTCCTTCCTCATCCTCCTTGTCCTTGTGCGTTTACTTTGACCAACTCAGTATTATTTTGAATCAGGTTACAAACTTACAAGACGTACGTAAGAATCCTATGTGATGGGACCGTGGGTCCGGTATATTGGAATTAATAAGACGGTAATTTTTTATATTCGTTGATTGTAGATATGTATATGATTACAGTTTCAAATTGTAATCAAACTGCAACCGAATTGTTGACCAATTGAACCGTTGATTAACCAGATCGTAAACCGTAACCAAATTGTATGGGTCTGATTCGGTTGCGATTGATGTATTTTCCAACCGACGGTTGAACCGGATTTTTTTTATTTATTTATAACATTTTTTTACAAAAAACTAAATAAAAATACGGTTCAACCGTAACCGTACGATTTGGTTCGTTACGGTTAAGGTTTACGGCTTTGGCTTTGGCTGAACCGTATTTTCTATGGTTCGGTTACGGTTCGGCTTTGGCCGAACCGTGTGCAAGCCTAATTGATTGGATGTGTGGCATACGGGTATGACAATCCCGATCAAATAGAGTTAAAATTCTCATGTGTATGGAGACCATTAACGGGGCCCATGGCAACCCAATACGTTAAGGACATATAAATGAATAATTTTCATGTCCGTTAAATTAATAAGACATATATAAATATTGGTATTCCCATACTATATAAGTCAATAATCATAATCTTTTTCACTATTATTATTATGTTATTATATTTACAATAATTTCAATTTATGTGTCTTTTCTATAAGCCCTGTTTATTAAAGATTATATAAGATTTGAGAAAATTTCATTAAAAAGAAAGACGAAGAGAGAAATACATAATGAAAAGCAGTGGCAGACTCAGAATTTTTTTTTCAAAGGCTTAGAATAATATATTTAAAAAAATTTCAACAGATAATCTATATATATATATAGACTATCCTATTAAAATAAATAAAAAAACACTATTAAATTATCTACAATTAACCTAATCTCTATAATTAATTTTTTATTATTAAATTATAAAATTAAAATTTATTTACAATGGTTGGACAATATCAAATCAGTTCTAGAGAAGGATGGAAGGGTATGAATGTGTGTGGATTATAGAGACCTCAACAAGGCTTGCCAAAAAGAAGATTTTCCCATGCTGCACATAGATGGTTTGTTGGACAATGCAGCCTTGTCAGCTATGTACTCTTTTGTAGATAGATTTTCCGGGTATAATCAAATCTTCATGTCAAAAGAAGACAAGCACAAGACAACTTTCATCATAGAATGAGGGACATATTACTAGAAGGTGATGCCCTTCGGGCTAAAGAATGCAGGGGCTACCTATTAACAAATGGCTACCACCCTATTTCATGACTTAATATATAAAGAGGTTGAAGTCTATGTCGACAACATGATGGTTAAGTCTGAAACCAGAGAAGAGCATCTTGCTGCATTAGAGAAGTTCCTCCAAAGGGTGGACAAATATAATATCATACTCAACCCCAGGAACAGTGTATTCGAGGTCACATCTGGAAGCTTGTTGGGGCATACTGTGGGCACAAGAGGAATAATAGAGATTAAAATGATAGTCTTTCTAGGGAAGATATAGTACATCAGCAGGTTCATAGCTAAACTGACGTCGATATGTGAACCAATCTTCAAGTCGCTTAGGAAAAATCAGCCGATGAAGTGGAACGTGTTGGGTTTCTATTAAGTCCCAAGGATCATTATCAAGCAATGAAACAAGTATGAATACACAAAGGAGAATGGCAGAATCATACTCACAACGATCGGATTGGATGCATCGAAAAACAAAACTTTTCATCCTTGTTGGTGAAGCTCACGGCCAAGCATGGTTATTTGTCCTCCATCTTCATCTTCAAGCTCCAAGCCTTATCAATGGATTCCAAGCTCAAAGGTGGGTTCCCTATCACCTTGTATGTCTCCTAATGTGTGCTAGCACCTTGGAATTTTGCCACAAAATTCACTCATGCTTCTCATTCATTCACGGCAAGAACCAAAATGATGGAAGAAGAAAAAATGCCCTAGGCCGAGAGTTACAAGAGAGAAGAAGAAGAGATGTGTTGGTTTGGTTGGTAGAGAAAATGTGTATCTAATACACAAACTTGAATTCAAAATTCAATTACTAATTTTTCTCTTTCCAAAAGTCAAGCAATAAAGCTTTCCCAACAACTCACATCAAGTCACATCACTCATGAATAGTGACTGGTGTCAATCACTCAAAGTGAAAGACATCTATCACTTGATTGACGAATGATGTGACGCTAGATGCGACTAGCGATTTGACGTTTGATTTGACTTGCGTGCCGCACTCGAATTCGAAATGCGAATGCGCTCGCAAATAATCCCGGGCTTAGGGTTCGTTAATTCCGAATTAACGAATTTTCCGATGCGTCGTAATTAAATCTAATTTAATTAAATAATCATGCCTAGCATAATTACTATTCACGTCGCTAACGAATTAATTCTAAATTAATTCGTTCGCCCGAATTAAAATCCGATTTTAATTCCGCGTCGAAATCCAATTTCGTTTAATATATCGAATATATTAATTTGTCGATTAATTCCAAATTAATCGCTCTCTCTCTCTCTTTAAATAATAGTTTATCCCAGATAAAATATCTCCGTAATTAATCCCAGATTAATTTTCTCTCTCATCATTAATTAATCCCAGATTAATAAAGTGCGAGTCATACATCATCGGTGAATCTTCGGGAAGCGACCCATGAGATCCCCGGATATGTTGACAGTAAATACGATTGTCGGACTATCCGAACACGTAAGTACCTTGTACTACGTTTGTACCGATTTACAAGACAAGGTTGGCTTCTAGCAAAGCGCCATGCCTACCCAATTCTCCAGAAACATGCTTACAGGAATAAGCGATCTATATCAGGCGTAGTATACATAGTATCGTGTATGTCGATCCAGTATCGGATGTTCACGTGCTAGGCCCGGGGCTGGAATTGTGTCTGCCCCGTACGAAGCACATATCAGATGTCTGGTAACTAGTCTCTATAATCGGATATACATGACATAGTCATAATATCCCGATAGCTGCAGCATTTAATAGAATAAGTTTTGTATCCTACGTGATCATCATCTCCACTATAACTGAAGTGATACTTCTATCTTGACATCACACCCAATACACTACGATTCTCAATATACCCAGAAGAGACGTACACAGAACCGGTTAAAGCCATGGACGACCAAAACCAAAGCATATTGATTATCGCAAGTATTAGCGGTGCAAGTCTCAGGTTAAGACCAAATACACCTACCCTGAATTCGGACTTCCATAGACATATAGTTATATTACCAATGGAATTTCGAAGGGGTCTATCCAGAGCGAAGCTGTTTCTCGTACCATCGGTAAAACACAACCTCCTATTACACTTGCATGAGTATCCTATACCCAAATATATGAGAACTATGCCGTTATGCCCTCATAACGTGCACAAGTGTAATACTAGTCTTTTACGTATTTATCGATGTCCAATCTCGATAATACTCTAACTATGGATATTTAATGATTTATCCTTCGTGGATTGATACTGTCTCATATCATTCTCAATCCAGGAACAAATCACAAGGACCTCCTATCATTTATACATATGGGTGATCTAATCACAAATGATAAGAGTGCAATCTCCTTTGTCACATAGTTAATTTGTACAACAACACCATGATTTGTACAAATAGTGACGCTATGGGTCATAATTGTCCAACAATCTCCCACTTGGCCTATAGTCAGTCACTCGAGTGTCTACCACCCGAACTATGTACGGTTGGCTCAAACTGCTTAGAAAAGGCTTTCGTCAGCGGATTTGCATGATTATCATCTGATGCAATTTATACGATCATTACATCGCCACGATGTAAACGAATCAGATGAATATCGAAGTATATATCTGGATCGTTGATGAGACCATTAATTCTTTAGCTTATGATGTAGCCTAGCTCAACTGCTAAGAGAATTATATCTAATCTAATTAGATTTATTATCGACCCAGAAGGCTACTATTGCTGCCTCAGCTGCAGCAATAACCCGCATTTGTTTTTTATTCGGTAACAGTATTTCGCTTGGAAGATTTCCAGCTCACTGTTCCAATATTCAAAATTTATAGTACCGTTTGCGACTTATAGTCGTCTTTATCGGTTGAGAAACTTGTAGTAGTGATCCCAGTCCTTCAAGTTCTCCATCTCCATAGCTTAAGACAACATCATTAGTTCTCTAAGAAATTAAAGGATGTTCTTAATTTCAATCATGTGACTATCACTTGGATTGGCCTGTTTGTGACTTCATATGCTCAAAGCGTATGAGACACCAGGTCACGTACATTTTTCAATGTACGAGTTCTCGGAGAGTTTCATGAAAGCCAAGCTTTCATCGATAGTTTTATGGGAATATCATTTCCAAGAAATGACATATTTTCATTATTTATAGGACAATCATCGTCAGTGCACTCCCACTAACCTTCTTATATACACAAGAATCATTTCATTTTGAACTAAATCATAAACCATTATGATTACATCAAAACGATAATTCTTATAACCTAATGCTTGTTTCAATCCAAACATGGATCGAATAACCTGCAAACCTTGTTTGCTAGTTTTGGGTATGACAAAATCGACATGATGTTGTAAACATCCTCCAAAAGGTTTCCTTTTCAGGAAAGTGATTTTCCCGTTAAGCTGTCATATTTCATAAATGAAACGCGCAGCTTTAGCAAGCATTATCCAAATGGATTTACCATGGCAACAGGTAAAAGGTTAAATCGAAATCAACTTAATGTTGATAACGATACCTTTCAGCTAAAAGCCTAGCTTTATACGTTGGTATGTTGCCTTCCATGTATGTCTTCCTTGAAGACTTATATAGTACCAATAGGCACAATGTCTTGCGGTACATCAACTAGTATTCAAACTTGTTGATTTACATGGAATCCATTTTGGACTCATGACACTTTGTCATAATAGGGAGTCGATACCTTGTATCACTTCCTCATGCGTAGTCAGTTGGTATACCTCAATAAGATTGACATCTTTTCGAGGTGAGATCAGAAACCCATACCCCATGTTGTTTTCTGACTTTCTCCGACTACGCGGTTCTTGTGTATTCGAAGATTAATGGTTTAGTTTCATCATTGATGAACTATTTATGTTCCATTAGGTATCGATGTCTGGAATAGTATTACTCCGATTTTCATCGAGTTTTACTATCCTCCCACGTACCACTGCATATCGGTATTCCTCTTAGGAAAGCCGCATGGTGAGCAACAATTAAAATTGTTCTCATGTGAGTTGTATAAGTACTATACTTATGGTATCCATGGGATAACCTACAATTGGAACTTATCTTATTTGGGTTTTAGTTTGGTATCATCCAAACATATGCCTAGCATACCCAAATATTCAGGAATGAGAAATCCGGTTTCTTTCCTGTTCATATCTAATATGAAATCTGTCAAACAGATTATTATGGAACCTTATTCTAAATAAGTTCTGCATTGTAAATGCTTATCCGTTGAAGGAAATGGTAGCTCAGAGCGACTCATGATTAACCTTATCATGTCCAACAAAATTCGGTTACTCAGTTCGGACACATCGTCAAATTGACGTGTTCCGGGAGGAGTCCTCATTGAAAGAATACTATACTCTTTCAAGTATATTAGAAACTTATTGCTTAAGTATTTTCCATTACGGTCTTACCGTGACGGTATGATACTTTAGCCGATCTGTTTGTCTATTTCGTGTCGAAAACTGTAAAAGTTTCCGATTTGTGTTTCAAAAGAAACACATAACCATAACGCGATGCCACATCCGTGAAGGTCACGTAATATTCATATCCACCTCTAGCCTAGCTAGACATGGGCCCACTTGCTTCACTATGAACTAGGGCTAACAGATCGATGGCATTTGCACTTTTACCAAGTAAATAGTGTTTTAGGCACTTTGCCCAATAAACTAGATTCGTAGACTTTATTTGATTAGGATCAAATCAGTCCTGGTACCCACTCTTCAAAAGTGTGGATATACGATTCTTATTTAATTGTGTCCCAGACTACAATGCCACAATTAATTTCTTCTAATCAAATCAGTTCGAGCTATTAGTTTGTCATATTATAATTTTGAGATTTTATTTATATTCAAAATATAAATGCTGTTATTCATATCTAATGTGTTTATCTCAATATCATCTTTATATAATAAAACACTTTAGTGTTCTAAAATATAAAGGTTCACCCGCAACGGGTTAAAAACTGATATAGAGATAATGTATCTAGTCAAACTAGTTACATTATAATAGTTTCCAAATTTATGTACACACCCGAAGGGTAGTTCCTAAACTTATATATCTACGGTTAAAACAGCGACTTTCGTCCCGCTTTCAATTCGTAGATTAAATCTCAATTGAAGTCAGTATCATGCTCATAGCAGATTCTGAACATCAGTACATATATTTTATGTACCACATTAAGTATTTAAAATCCAATTTTAATACTAGTAGTGAACATATTTTGACAAACATATTTGAAGTCAGAGCCTTGCTCGTCTTCTAATCCTTCATGTTTGTTTTGTCCAAATGGCAGTCACGCTTCCGCGATCCTGTTTGCCACAATTTAGCAGAAATTTTGGGATATGTCCTTTATCTTCCCAGAAGATTATAATGATTTTTCCTTTGCCATTTTTTCACATTTCAGAAGTCTTTGGCCAAGCCTTGGGCTTCTGGAACGTCGAAGTAAGGTGCGCCTTGCGCTACTTGCCTATTGCAAACTTTAGGGGTGTTCGCGGTGCGGTTCGGGGCGGTTTTTTCATTTTTTACTTCAAACCGCGCGGGTTGGCGGTTTGGGAAATTAGAAAACGAAACCGCAAATTTGATAAGGAAAACCGCGGCGGTTCGGGTTGGCGGTTTAGCGATTTGGGCGGTTCGGGTCAGCGGTTTGGATTATAAATTTTTAAAGAAAATTTTGTGTGTTTTCACATTATAATTGAAGAAAAAATTACATAATTTTCATTTATTCATTACATATTGTTATATGATCATTAAATATCTTAATTTTCATAGTTAAATAAGAAGAAAAATATAAAATAATATTTAATTTGAACGCGGGTCGGCGGTTTAGGCGGTTCGAGTCAAAATTTACGGTTTGGGCGGTTTGCGGTTTGACATGGGTCAAAACCGCACACCGACCCGAAATTTGCGGTTCGATTCGATGCGGTTCAAAATCATTTTTAATATTTTTTTCAAACCGCGCGGTTCGGTTCGGTTCGGTTCGGTTCGGTGCGGTTCACGGTTTGACCCGAAATTGTGTTAACCCCTAGCAAACTTTGACTTTATCTCCTTGAGAATAATCATTAATTCTCCAAGAATTATTTATTGCAATTGTATACTTCTAAGATCCATAAAGATCTATGAAGATCCTTTAATTTCAACATCATTGTTTAAAGATCTAATCCTTAATTATGACGACGAAATTAAGGAGTCATTGCGGCAAGGATAATGGATTAAGCACCAAAGTTATCATCACATGAATCTTCTAAAGATCATGCTCAACCTTTTGCTTAATTCTGGGCTTAGGTCTAATATGTTATTTTATCAAATAAAGTAACTTATTAGTTTCCAATTTGAAAAATTAAACCATTTAAATACATTTTCCCTAGGATTATGTTTTAAATGTCAATCTTTCATTTTTATCTTGATTTTAATAGTCCAACTATTTAATCAATGATTTAGGTACTATTTATTATAATGATTATTATAGTCCAACTATTTAATCAACTATAATTAATTAAATCGAATATATTGATTATTATAATCCAATTATATAATCAACTATAAATGAATTGTTTGAATATAGTCCAACTATTTAATTAAAACAACATTTAAATAGTAGTCCAACTAACATTTAATTTATTTGACGAGTGATATTTGTGAATGAGCGTGTATGGCAAGTTATTAAACGAATATTGCGAATTCAATTCTTGCCTCCCACTATTTTTCGGCGAGCCTCTAACCCTCTATCGAGTACTCGGAAAACCGTGTTTCCTAGCGGGCTAGGATCCCGTTAAATATCACACAATCTTGAGTTTGGCCAACAAATTGTATGATAATTAACTAGGTAGATCTCTAAGATCAATTGGATCCAATCCAATTCCAAGATCCAGTAGGGGGACATCCCAAGTCTGAAACATATATACAATAGATATGTCAATATATCCAATATATTGTATAACCTTTTTCCTCTGAATCAACTAAGCCTTGGCTTTGGCACAACAAACTTAGTGATCTCAGTTAAGCGCGACCCATTGACCATGGAAAGCTTCGTAATCAATGTCGATGGACAAGAATTGGTCTTGACTTTGGCCAACAAACCACAACTTGGACAAGACACTGATATGGAACAAAGCTCTCGTGATTCAAACACATCCTCGACGGACAAAGGCATTGACTTTGGCCAACAAGCCAATGCCAGTCTTGGATCTTGAGTAAGAATCACTCAATGGAATGAAAAACGCTTAATAATTTTTTAGGGTTTTTCGCGTGCAAATTGGCAACCAATTTTTTTTTTTTTTAAGGTCTCATCATCATACACCCTTAAGCATGCATTCTAAACACATAATAAAGCGCATATGAATAAAATATAATGATATGCGGATGGATATTTAAACATTGATCCTAGATCAAATCTCTCTATTTCCTCTCTCCCGCTAGCACATGTATTTGCTTCTACCCGTTACACTACACTTCTAAAGAAACCTCATTTACATTGAAGGGAATAGGTGAGAAGAGAAATACAAAGAGTATGGAGGTAGTAGGCTGGACACACAGGTCCAATTAATAAATCAAATTTATTACAACAATTTCTAAAATTGCCCCACCGTTCTAATATCCATCTGATATACATTATTCATGCATCGCAATCATGTATTCACACAAGCATGTTATCAATCAATCTAATCCAATTAATTAATCTGAATATTAATGACCATCCAATGTTCAAACAACGATTTGATTTTGCGCGAGTCAAACTCATTTTGCAAATAAGTACTTAAAGTACAAATTCTCGAATTAAATTAAATTACAAAATTAAATCCAATTCAATTTGTATTTAATACTAATTCGCTATTTAATTCCAAATTAAATATTACACTTTATTAATGAACTTTTACGATTTAAATTCCAAATTTAATCGTTATGGGTCTCAAAGCCCGATTAACGTCCAACATCAATTTAATTAAAGTCCAATGAGCTTTTAATTAATTTCTTAAGGCGTGGACTTTTGGTCAACTCGGGTCAAACCGATAACCAAAGTCCAATCAAGGAGTTACCCCATAAGCCCAGAAATCAATTTAGGCCCATTAGGCCCAATTAAACTTTAAAGGTCCATTAGTCGCATTTGGGCTTTATGGAAGCGGTTTTGGGCCCAATTGGATCCAACCAATTTAGCCTAAACCCAACTTGGTACAACCAAGCCCAATAAGCCCAATTACAACATTTCAAGCCCAAATCCAATTTAAGCCCAATTCAATTAAATTACAAAATCCAATTTCACAATTTAATTACCTAAAGTGTATAACATAATTAATCACCCAAATCAATATTTCCAAAACATCAAATTAGCCTAATTAATCATGCTCAACTACATTAAATCATGTCCAACATAATTTATCAAAAAATCAAACCCAATTTCCATGCTTTATGTCTCGGCTATTTAGGGTTTTAGTAG